>OX456525.1:36680492-36905492 GCA_949748255.1 Eustalomyia histrio | reverse complement strand
ATTGTAATGTAAACACAGGAAATATGTATGTATGTTGTATTCAGCATTTATGCCATCCATTCATGTCTTCTTTTGGTATGGCATCTATTTTTTTTTTCTATGAACTCTAAACTGGCTGACTAGGTTACAGAAAAAATGTTTCATAAAAATAGTTTTCATAATATTTTTCTATAACTTTTAGCTCATTTTATTAGAATTTAATGTTTTGTTTTTAAACATGAATATAATTTTATTTAAGAATGCTTACTATAGGAATTTATTTTAAATTATTTCTATTTGAACAAGGGAAACCTTTATTATTATTTAATTGTTAAATTAAAATTTATATAAATTACAAAGCGCGGTATGATGGCCAAAAATTCAGAGCCATACAAAATCAAGGTGTCTCAAGTAAAAAAAGTTTTGATTCTATAATATTATTAATTTTTTTTAAATTAAATTGTTTATTTTGTCCCAGATAATGAATAAGCTATAACATTAACATTTTTGAAATGTAATATATTTAATAACATTTCATCTCAAATGGATGGAATTTGTTTAAATATCATTCATCTAATTGTGAAAGATTGAATCAAGTTAAATAAGATTAAATTAAATGACAATTGACTGATAACTTACTTTTTATAAGTTTCAACAGAACCATGGCAACCAGGTTGTTAAAAATAGGAAAAATCTGCTTATTAGCGGCCTGACCAAATTTTTTTTTGCTAGAAGCCTGAAATTAAAAATATTTATGTCTAGGGTATTGGCTAATTCGCTGTTGAGTTTTTTCTTGGAAATTTTTGTTAAAAGCTGAAATAAAAAATGCTTCTTCCTTGGGATTTATTCCAATTGCTGAAGATATGTTCTTTGGAATTTCTAATTAAGAGTTAATACATATGGATTTATAAAGAAAAAGTGCTTTTTCAATCACCCAGCCCATACCACTAGATCTAGGAACTTGAATTTAGGCATAAAGGTTTCTACTCCAGCGTAATCATCTACCAAGACAAAATTTACAAAATTTAATGGGGAAAAAAACGGGAATAATCACCCCTTTAATGTCCGTCTAAACCTCTGGGCTAAGGCACGAAAGAGATACTTTTTGTATTTCGAATAAAAACGTGAACAAAATGGTTAGAAACCGCTAGAGCAGGAATTTTGAAACTGAAATTAGACACACAGAAAAAATAGATTCATGTTCACCGAATTTCTATTGTCACAAACGGACATATCGATGAGTGCAACCCATACATTCGGTTGGCAAGAAATTCGGTTGATTAAATGAATCTATTTTCACTGTAGGCAAAGACGGGATTTTAAAATAATTACGCGGAGGAGAAAATAGGGAAAGAGTCCTTTACAAAAAAACTTCTGCTTATATATAAAATTTAAAATATGTTTTACCGGAGGTAAGGGCTAATTCACTGATAATGTTCTTTTTGTAATACCGAATGAGGTGTTTGAAAAATTGGGTTATTGCGGGAAATAGTGTCCCATTAATCAGCAAACCCAACCGACGTATTACCTAGGTTCCTTCTCCAATGTAGCCATTTATTAAATGGGTTTTTTCAGAAAATTTTTCCCATGAGTGTCTTGCCAAAATATCCTTGGCATTAAATCTGTCATATAAAATGTGTATTCCCAGGGTTATGGACTGACTTACTGAAGACATATTTCTTGGAATTTGCAATTGAAGCCTGGTAAAAATTAGGCTAAACAGGGAAAAGTTACCTTTTGAGTAATCTGTACAAACCATTTAAGGCAAACATCTGAAACTTAAACTACAAAGGCTAAACAAAATTATTTTATGGGGAAGATTCTTAGAAAAAATCATTGAATTTTCTTCTTAATATCCCAGCAAAATCGTTCATTACTAAATAATTGGTTATATAATGTAACTAAGATTTTTATTGCTTGTTGTTCAGCTTACAGCTATTTAAAATTATTATGTTGTTGAATAAAAATAATGAGTTATGACAATGATTTATTGTATACAGTAGATCCTATTTCCACTGGTTATTATTCAGAAGTTAGTAATGACCACCCATTACTGAGATTTTTCTGGGATATTTCGATATTTAAAACTAGCGGCTTACCAACTATAGCCCAAGGATAAGCTTTATTGAATTTCTTTTGAATCGGTCTATACTTAGACTTACCGACCTCCGACAGAATGTTCCTTTCTAAGTTTATACATAAAAAATTGTAGTAGATATCTGGTGAAAATTTCGATTGTAAATCACGTATGGAACCACAAATCACATATTTGATTTTTATGAATATTATTTTTTTAAATTAACCTTTATCTAACTAAAGCTGGCAAAAATAAAGATATTTGGATAAAATTCGCTCAATAAGATTATATTGAACCAACGACAAACACTGTGTAATTTGTTTATAATCGGTTCATATTCAGACCAACCTTTCATAGAAGGCCCTTCCTGAATTGGACATAAATGATATTTAGAGTAAAGATCTCACACATACATGCGCTCACGTAGTCAACAAAAACACAAAAATCAATCAGACTCGCTTAAGCTTTTTAACAAAGAGGTTGTGTAGACGCTCGTTGTTTTATATGTACTCAGCGAAAAAATGATTAATGAAGAGTTTGAATTGGAATTCTTGTTTAGCGGAAAATATTTTCCAATGTTTTATAACAAGGAAGTATTATATATATTATTTATAATACTCTTATTTCTTATATTTGTAAAATTACAAAAACTTTTCTTAGTAAACTTTAGACAAATTAATAAACAAATTTAGTTTACTTCTGTCATAAAAAACACATTTACAATTCGTGTAGTTTTTCTAAACTTTTGTTGTCTTTGAAATGCGTTATTAATGCGTTATTAATGCTTCATATTCAGAGAAAACAAATGCATTATGACAAACATATTTTTTCCCAACCGAATGGTTTGTTTGGATTCACCTATATATTTGTATGCGGCGAAGGAAATTGGGTTAAGACAACAGAATTGAAACCATATATTTCAGTTGGCCATAAATTCCGTTGTCACGAGGAATCTGTTCTCTCTGTATATGAGCTAGTATTTGCTTATCAACTTTTTCGACAATTTCCTTCAAATATAAACAATTTCGTTTATTTAAGGTGCCTTATTGGAACTTCGATCACTTAGTGGGTATGTCTGACTTTAATCTATTTACAAGTAGTTATTAATTTTTTTTCAGCTACGTTATAGTTTGAAATCACTGCATAATAATAAAACTACACTCTAAAAAATGCTTGTAAATTTACTACTATAAAATGGTTAAAGTTTTATGTAATATTACGAAAATTCGGTAAATATAAACACCTAATGCGTAAAACTTTTTTGCGCACACTTTTATATACAATAATACACACACGAAGTATTTTTAGTAGAGTATTCAAAAACCGAAACCGAAAACCGGTCAACCGGTTTCTTTTTTTTAAAAAACCGATCGGTTTCGAATATTTTGTAAATTCGAAGAAAACCGAAAACCAGTATTTTTTGTTCGGTTGACCGGTTTTTTTAATTACATCACCAACTGGGTTACTTGGTCTCTTTTATTTTTTCCAAACACTTTTAAAATCGTTTTTTAGGTTATGAAGATTTAGATGAAAGTCTGATAGATAGCGATGAAGACCTTACTTTGGATATTTCAAATTCAAATAGTTTAATTTCTGATCTAAATAACACAATAAACAGTATTCAAAATCCTAAAAAAGAGACTGTACAAAATAATTCATCATTATATGATAACTTCATATATCTTGATAAATGCGACAAAAGAACTGAAAAGTTGGAAAATTTATATTATTGTCAATGTCCAGCATCTTCTATTAGTGAAAGAGTATTTTCCACTTCTAGCTTTATCAAAAGCAAACAAAAAAATCGTCTTAAAACGAAACATTGTAATTGAATATTATTTTTAAAATATTATTTTAAAAGTGAAAATATATTTTCATTTTACATATTTAAAATGTAATATTAAAAAAAATTATTTAATAAAAAACGTTGTAAACGTTCAAATTACTAACGTACCTAATTTTACCAATTTACAAACTTTATGACCTCTATTCATTTGATATGCATATAGTTTTATAATATTAATTTTTAAGATTTAATATTAAAAAATATTAAAACCAATAAATAAAATGTTAAAATGAAATACAATAAAAAAATATTATAAAATATTTTTTTCAAAGAATGTATTTTTTATTTTTATTACTTTATATATTAAATTTCTTTTTTTTTTGTTTGTAATTAAAAAATTATATAAGCTTTTTATTCAAATTAAAGAAAACCAAAAAAACCGGTTGACCGGTTTTTTCTGCAAAAACCGAAACCGAAACCGGTTTTTTTAAAATTCGATTTTTCGAAGAAAACCGAAACCGGTTTTTCAAAAAGGCCGGTTTTTTGAATACTCTAACTTTTAGACACTATGTGTTTACAATTAAACACATTATGCCTAAAATTAGTGTAAGTTTGTTGAAAAAATGATTAAAATTAAAATTTTAGACACTTTTAATGTAATTTTACCTATTTTATGTTCATCAATTTACGCATAATGTGTGTACTTTTTTCATTTACGCACACAAAGTAAATTTACCCAACTTATAGTAGGAGTACAGTTTCCTACTATAAGTTGGGTAAATTTCAACAGAAATTAATTAGAGTGTACAGTTAAAAATGTCAAAAATGAAATGTGCTTGCGGTTCAAAAGCTATGAGATATTTATCATATAAAATTTTTAATTATAATGGTTTTTTTAAGGAGGTGGTGTCGCCTGTATGAAGTTGGACATATTGGAAAGTTTTACTGTGTACTTACCGTAATTATGTCAAATACCAACCTCTTTTAAGTTATAAACAAGTCTTCTAATAAATAAAAACAAAAACTCTCATAATATTTAATTTAATTAATATACTTCTTACTATATTTATTTACTAAATAAGAATCGCTTATAATGCAACACTGTTTTTCCTTTCATTAATGTCATTTTGGTTTAATATAATCTACAATACTAAAAAAGATTTCCCATTAGTTTTCAGCTGCCCACTTTAACAGGTACCCCTAAAAACATGCCGTTATGTTGAAGTATACCTGGTGACATAGTAAATATCCAATTATAGAGTAATAAATAATGTTAGAGGGCATTATGAGTCACTAAATAAAACCAACTAAACGAACAATAGTCTGTATGTGCCAGCCATCAAAACCAATTTAAATATTGTTCATTTTCATATTGTATAATATTGTTGTCGCTGGCTCGAGGGTACTGAAACGTTTTTATTTATTTGCTTATTTCAAAAGAAATAACATGACATCTCATTTTTATTTATTTCTTTTTATTTTGGATATATATAACGAAGAGGAGACACATTGTAGTTCAGCTTACATGGCATTAACAATCACCTGAGGTGAAATTAGTCAATACTTCTTCTTCGGTTTGTTTAGAAAAACTGAAGTAAAATACAAACACTGTGTGTTTGATTAAGTTAGTAAGTGTATGACTTATTGACCCCTCGATGTCTCTTTCTATGGTTGTCCATTGAAAATAAATAAGTATTCTATTTATACCTTTTTATAGTCTTTCTTTTCTTTAATCTCGTTTTTTTTTTTGAAATTCGTTTTCTTTTTTTGGTTTGTTTAATTTTATCACAGCAATTGTCGTCTTGGCGAAGCAGTATTTGTATTGTAGCCCGTTATTGTGGTAGGAAAATTCATTGAGGGTGAGGCAGTAACAATTGTTTGTCTAGCAGTTTCGTATAATGGTATAGCAACAGTAACGCCACCACTCCCCTCCCGGTAACCTTGATCTTTGGTATTACTATTTTTATTGTTATCTTCATTGTTGTCATGTTGCTGCAAACTAGTGCGTCGTGTCAACAACAAATTACCAGCCGTACGATGTGTAGCATTATAGGGTGGTGGTGGGGGTTGACGATATTCATAGGTTGCTGTGGAATCGGTGGGTGTAATAGTTGTTGTTGCACTACAAACAGTACGCTGTGGCATAAACAATGATTTTGTCTGTCTATTGGCCACTTGTACAACATCTGTTATGGGGGAAGATCGTGTTACCGTTAATGAACTACTGCCGGTAGCCAGGGCTGTTATGGGAGATATTTCTCGTTTGGCATTTAATTTTTCTTGACTTTTTGTTTGTTTTTTAGTTGTGGCTGTGGCTGTACCAAATCTGGCTTGTAAATACTCTTGAGCACTAGTATTGTATTTACTACGACTGTTTGTATTGCTGGGTAATGTTGAATTGTTTGTTATTAAATGATGATGTTGTTGTTGTTGTTGGTGATGGTGGTGATGTTGCTGCTGCTGGTCCTCTATTAAATTTATTGTCTTTGTTGTTGTAGTAGAGCCTGGTGTTACCACTGGACTATACAATAGATCTCCCTGTTGATTTTGCTGTTGCTGCTGCTGCTGTTGTTTGCTGTTGTTACTATTGTTGATATTATTTCCTGCATAAGCTGGTAGCAAATCTGGTTGAAATTCTATTGTTCCACTAACATTGTTTAATATTCCATCGTTATTATTGCTACGACCTCCTTTAGCATATTGACCTGCTGTTGCTGATGTAACAGTATTAACTTCCGCTTGTGCTCGTCCATGTGGATATTTTATATGAAGCATGTCTGTAATAAATATTACAAAAAAGAGGAAAATTAATGCAAAACATATTAATTTAGTTTTTTTTATATTAGTATTTGAAGTGAATTCAAATTATTTTTTAAACCTTACTATTCTATTAAAACAAGGGGGGGGGGGGGGTGGCATTGCTATTCATTTTATACAAAACTTGACAGCGTACTAAATTTTCGTTTGTAACTATCAAATATTGGTTAAGGTAGGTGGTAGTTTGCAGACACAGTCAAGCTATTGTTGCCTTAACTGATTTTCTGCAGTCACAACCACACATTTCAGTTATCACCATCAAAACGTTCAATTAAAACAAAATTCGTTTCCAGAGCTAATCTGTTATCTCTGACAAGATTACTTAGTATAATAGCAAAGAGAAAATTAATAAACACTTATCTTTAAAGCCCCAATATCATATCTTAAGTGGCAATTCTAAAATTTAAAGGTGGCAACTCAGAAATGTTCCTATATGTACAACTACAGAGCTGTCACCTATGTACATATACATTTTTCCTTTTGAAGTATTATAAATACTTATTTTAGAGACCAATATTTTGTTACTGGTAGTTTTAAAAATCTGAATATATTAAAAAAAAAATTTCATTATTTTTTCTAAGGATTTTCCTTTTTAATATATTTGTAGCTGAAGTTTCAGGTTTCTAAAGGTCACTTAAGGGACAATTTTCCAATATTCAATCCCATTTTATCACGCTTTACTAGGACATTCTAAAACATATATGTGACTTTCTCCGAGAAAAGCGACCTAGTGTGTGAAAATGAAGTTTTGAGAAAAACGCATTTTAAATTTCATAACGCATTATGACTGTGAACACACCTTCAGTTGGGAGATGCGTTTTGGTATGGTTAGTTATGATTGGGTGGCGACTTTGGTGACGTCGTGCCTATGTGGTGACGTATTTTTTTTCGCTATTAATGCGAAAATACCTTTGCTGTTGTTGCTGTTCTGTTCGTTCTCAGCTATCTGTTCGCTCTCAGCAAAGGGTTGATGTGCGTATACTAATACGAAAAACATTGTAAAAATAACTATAAGAAAGGAAAATAATGAAGTGACGCTTCAGTGTTCTGCCAACTGTATAACGAGTGTTATCAATATCTCAAAAGTTGTTTCGCAAGTTTGGTTCATTTGTAATTTTGTTACTGAGCTGATATTAATTTGAAGTTATTTGATCGATTTTCCTAAATTCGTTTTGTACGTTTTTATGGCGTAAATAAATTTTTATCAGAAATCTAAATTATTTCATCTTATTCTACACCCTTTTAGGTAGCAGAATCCACTCTTAAGTCCAAACCCGTTTTTTGACACACTAGGTCCCTTTCTCGGAGAAGGTCACATATATTAAATGTCAGATTTTTTGCCGAAGGTAGGAAATAAGTTGAGGGGAATTGTTTTTTTCTTTCTTGCAGGAGTTTTATGTTAAATTTCAAATTTAAATTCCTAGCTTCAGCGATTGAGCTGGGTGATTAAGGGAACACTTTTAAATTCATAACCCCATTTTTTAACGATCTTTTTGGATATTCAAAAAAATACCTAAACACTCAAGCGGCCCATACCCTCGGTAAAACATATTTTATATTTAAAATTTTTAGCAGCAGCGGCTTCAGCAGGACGTTAAACGGGAAATTAATACACTATTTGCTCCTCCTAGTTAACATTTTCAGAACCCCCATCTTAGTGTATGTCTGCACCGGAATAGCAGCCTACAGATTTCTAGCTCGCACTTTTATCATCTTTGACAATATATTTGAAGTTTTTATTTAAAATTTCTAAAATAATCTCTTTTTATTAACTTAGCCCATAGGTTAGGTCGAAAAGAGGAATCGGAAGTGAAAATACTCTTCACAACAGAATAATGTCCAAAAATAGGAATGTAGGCTTGTGCCCTCTCATGTAAGGATCGAAACACTCTTTTACCTCAAAAGGTCGCAATTTTTATGGGTTTGCAACCCGCTTACTTCAGTCGAGACAAGATTTCCGAATAACACCTTTGGTTTACTAACGTATCAAGTAAATCTGAAACCATACAATAGGGAAAATATATTGTAAATTTTGGTTTTCTAGCTGAAGGGGTTTGGGTAGAATATTAAAGAAAGAACTTTTAAGCCCTTTTCCGGAAAAGTTTTTCTACATCCCGTCTTGTTGGTAGTCTAGGCTCTGTAGTTTCTAGCATCAGCAACTTGAGCTGTGTTGTTAAGAAGGCACCTATCCATTTTTAACGGCATAGAGTATAAATTTAAAAGTTAACACATACATACACCCAGAGAACACACATCTTAATTTGCAAAATTCTAGACAAAACGTTTTTGGCAGGCCGTTAAGGTTGAGACTTTTCCCCATTAGAACCACCATGTTTACCACGTTGCTGGTAAATTTTTCAAAAGGAATATTTTGTCAATGTACAACCATGTACCAACAGGGATATGGTGTTGTTAAAAGTTTAGTTTTTGATTTAAAATTCTTGGAATTAAATTGAAAAAGACGTAGTAAAGTTTCATATAATTAACTTTTGGTTTTTTTTAATATAGACCAACTCTCAAGGGATTCTCTCTACTAAAGCATTGCACACAGAAGATAAAATCATTATAATAACCGACTTCTATCCAATTTAATGGTTCGGTTGCAGCCAACGAAATAATTGTTTGTGGCGACAGAAATTCGGTTATTATTACGGAATTTAGGTTGGAACATTATATTTCCATTATCGCAGGAATACATTTGATTGTGATGACCAAGAAATTCGGTTGCTGCTACCAAATTATTTAGTTATCAGGAAATTCAGATGTCTCAATAGAATAGTTCGGTTGTGGTGTATGCGTTCCCAGTAAAAACATGGTATTAACTACTTACCAGGCTATTTACTCGCTGGGTTGTGTTGATTTCAGAAAAATAGGTAATAGAAAGCAGCAAAAAGGGAGTAGTGTTTGTGGATATTTGATTTGAATGTATCTAAATTGTAGCTATCAGAAAAGATATCTGCTGGGAATTTATTCTACATACGGGAGGTTCAAGTAATGAACGAATTCTTTTGGTAATGCGCTTGTAGAATTCACTAGACAATCGAACACAAACGAATGGCATCTACTAGACAAACACACGGACAAGAACACGGTCCCCAGTGATTAGTGCACTAATCTCAGCAGAGCACTTTCCATTGTTATATTTGTAGAACAGTGCTACACAGTGCTACATGCCGACGATACTTCAATGAGACAATACATTTGGATATCCTACTGTTATTAATTAGCGGCAACGATCTCCTTTGTATACGGTCCAGAAGCTTTAAAATATACTTTAAAACCCCTGCCCATATATGGGAGTTGTATTACATTTTTTTTATTTTAAAAGACACATTTAGGATATTATTGTGACAACCGATTTTCTTGCCAACTGAATATTTTGGTTGCAGCAAGCGAATTATTTACTTAGCCCAACCAAATGTTTTTGTGATACAATTGAAATATTTGGCTTCAATTGAAACTCTGTTGCATTAACTGCATTTCGGTTACGACACACATATACAAGGTGGCGCAAAAGTAATCCTCCTATCAGAAAATGCTATAAATTTTGCGATTGGCCCCTGATGTCAGTTCTGTTTTGACATTTGTGTAGTAAACACATGCGAAATACACGTTAATAAACAATGTTACTCTACACTGCTCCAGAACGCGGAATATTGGTGACTATTTATTAGAGCAATAATGAAGATGATTTTTCATCAAAAATAATCATGAGTGACGAGGCCCATTTCCATCTTAGCGGGTACGTAAATAAGCAAAATTTACGCTTCTGGGGCACTGAAAATCCGCGTGTAACCCATGAAGAGCCATTACACCCGCTCAAAGTCACTGTATGGTGTGCTGTTTTCGCTGGAGGAGTCATCGGACCTTTTTTCTTCGAAGACGTCACGGGCCAAACGGTTGCTGTGAATGGTGAGCGCTACAGAGCAATGATCAACGAGTTCTTTTTGCCGCAACTTGATGAATTGGGATTGGAAAATATGTGGTTCCAACAGGACAGTGCAACGCCATACACTGCACGTGCCACAACCGATATGTTGAAGGATGCATTTCCCGGGCGCCTAATCTCCCGTTTTGGCGATTTGCACTGGCCACTGATTTGACCGCTCCAGACTTCTTTTTGCGGGGCTTTTTGAAGTCGCGGGTTTATGTCAACAAGCCTCAGACTCTTGCAGCTCTTAAAGACAATATCCGTCAAGAATATGAGGACCTATCGCCGGAAGTTTTGGCCAAAGTTATGGAAAATGCTATAAAAAGGGCTCAAATGACAATCAACTGTGGCGGCGGCCATTTACATGACATCATATTCTCGACTTGATGTAAAAAAAATTAAAAGACCAAATAAAAATAATCCAAAAGAAGAATCAAAGTTTTTAATTTTTTTTTTTTTAAATTACAGCCAAAAAACTTCGGAAGGTTATTTTTGCGCCACCCTGTATATCGGTGGCACCAACCAAACCATTTCGTTGGCAAGATATTCAGTTGTTACATTAATCTGTATTCTGTGTGTGGACGTCGACAAACTTGCAACAATGAACACGATAGCGTCGAATAGCACTGGTTCAATACCAGTGGCGGTAGTTATTTATGCCGAGATAAGAAAAAAGCCTTTTAACAGTTCGTGATCGGAAGAATATTTTACGCTTAGTATTAGATAAATTATCGAGCTGAGGGAGAGGTTGGTTGATTTCCGATAGAAACTAATTTTGAGAATAGTAATTTAGCCTCATAAACCGGATTAGTAAATATGTACATTATTCTTTTAACGAATGACCCAAAGATCTTATTGCCCATAGTAGGAACAGCGAACTTTGGCATATTCTGCTCTCCTACCACTGTTTTAGCTAAGCCGAAATGTAATTTGAAGGAATAAAATATTTCATTCCAAGCAAATTCACACGTTATAAATTTTTCGCAGAGATATTAACATTATCGTTTAAGAAAAGGAGTTTCCAATTGAATTGTCGGCAAAAATCGTTAAGTTCGTAATGTACATATTATATTTTCGGTTATTTAAAAAAATTTGAATAAAAATATTAGTAACTATTTTAAAATCCATTTAAATTATATTAAGACAAATTACATCTACAGCATATTAAATTTTCGGTTTTTTTTAAAAAAATCTGAATAAAAATGTTAGTATTTATTTTAAAATCCATTTAAATGATATTAAGACAAATTACATCTACATCAAAAATTAATTTTATACAACATTCATCATAATTTATACAAAAATACAAACAAAAACAAAACATTTGCATGAGAGGTAATGTAAATATATAAAAGAATGTTTTAATTTAAATATGTAAATAAACAAATGTGTTTTACAAAATTAAAATATATTGGTTAAATATTTATTTAAGCTATTATAATATTGACTGTTTTAGAAATTTTCCAAAGATTTTTATTGGAAATTTAAAACCAATTGAATTTGTGTTGTGTATTTTCTTCAAATATAAATTTCAAAAAGACAAATTCATAACCCTTATTACCAATAGCAAGAATTTATTAAGGATTCAAAAAAATGTACGTTTATATGTAAAGAAATAATATATTTAAGTCTAAATATTAGGTGAACTATGCTTAACCCTTAACTGCTTGGCTATAAAACAATTTTTCTTCTTGAAGTACAACTAAAGCAAATACTGTGTATTAATTGCTAGTAAATTGTCAATCGAAAAATAATGAAAATTTTTATATAAGAAATTCTTTTGTCTCAGGTTTAGGAAAAAATATACTAATCATTAAAACACCGCATTTTTAATTATCAACCATAATGTTTAAATCTTAAAACTCGACTTAAATAAAAACAAATACCTACTGAAATACAAATAATGTTTTAAAAAATATTATCTAACAGGTCAATTGAAAAGTCCCCGGCCTACCATACTAAAACAAATTTTTTTTTTTTGGCAAAATTCGTTTTTTTTTTATTCAACATAGTTCCCTTTAAGGGTGATACACTGATTATAGCGACCCTCCAATTTTTCGTTATTATTTTTGTAGTACGATTTGTCCTTTGCTTCAAAATAGGCCTCAGTTTCGGCGATCACCTCTTCATTCGATGAAAATTTCTTCCCAGCGAGCATTCTTTTGGGATCTGAGAACAGGAAATAGTCAATGGGAGCCAGATCCTGAGAATACGGTGGATGCGAAAGCAATTCGGAGCCCAATTCATGGATTTTCGCCTTCGTTTTAACTGACTTGTTTTTGGTCAAAAGTGAGCTCCCGCGGCACCCACTTTTCACAGAGCTTTCTCATACCCAAATATTCGTGAATGAAATGATGTACACATTCAGTTTATATCTTTACAGTACCTTTTATTTCATTCAATTTCAATTTATGGTTATTCGAAATCATTTTATGGATTTTTTTGATGTTTTCGTCCATAACAACCTCTTTTGGGTGTCCGTCTTCGGTGATCATTTCACCAGGTCTAAACTTAGCATACCAATTCTTGATGGTTGATTTTCCTGGGGCAGTGTCCAGAAACTCGTCATCAAGCCAAGTTTTTGCTTCAACTGTATTTTTTCTCTTCAAAAAGCAATATTTAATCAACACGCGGGATTCCTTTTTATCCATTTGCTTCACTCAAAATGCTATAATGATCCGACAGCTGTCAAATTTATATACGTGTGTTCTGAAGGTTAGGGCTAACTAAAAATCATATCGATTTAGATCTAGTAGCGCCATCTATGTGTCAGGCCGGGGACTTCTCAATTGACCTGTTTGTTATTATATAATCAGATATAAACTACTTTATAAGTAGTTTTTTTATGTTATTTTTGTAACCACAAAAATCCAAAGCTCTATTTTCTAAATCAGTAATAGTACCAAAATCATAATTCAAGTTTTCATGCATTAAAAGGTTAAGTAACAAAATAAAAATGTTTTTAGTAAAATATATATTGTGATGAAGAATATTCATAAATAACAATAACAACATTTTTCCCCAACTAATCAAAATAAAAATTACCTTGGGGTAATGAAAGCAATAACAATAAAACAAATGGTCTCAAAATCAGTGCTGGGAGTAATTAGTTATTTTGTAAAAAATAGTATATATTTTTACGTACGTATTTCATGCGAAAAGTAAAAGAAATAAATATCAAGTTTTATTACAGTTATATTTTTATACCCTAGCCCATATGCCACAAAGTTTGTGCCGATGTTTGTAAAAATATCGAACCCTGACCCAACTTATACAAATTTGTTTTTTGCTTCAATTTATCATGAGTTGATGTAGCGAAGCTCTTCCCTCCGTCTGTCTATGATAACATTGCAATGAAACTACAGGTAGAAAATATAGAGGTATTTAAATAAAATTTAGTGCATGAGCTTCCCTTAATGCAAGGACAGACACTACATACTCACATCCCATAGAAAGGTCGTATCTGAATTAGATGGTATATGCACACCAAACTGCGGATATCTGGATATGATATATCCTGCAAATTTAAAGGAAATAAGGCCTGGTTCTCATATAAACCCGCTTTTAAGGAATTTACTTAACAATTTTTTTTCAAAAATTTTGTTTAAGATTTATTTCTTAAGAAAATTAAGGTCTCTCCCAGGAATTTAGTACTATGTACGATATCTCATGGTCGGGATTTACTGTCTATAACATTTTTATTTATTTTAAAGTAGTAAATATAAACCATTCATGACCAGTACACAAAGTAATGAAAATCAAAATGTAACAATCATAATTTTGGCCCAACTCTGTTCATAATAATGCAAATAGAAGTATGATATAAATTTTTATATTTTTGTTTTTCCTTTTTGCAAATAAATCTACATTTTAAAATATAAATAATTAAAACTGATGACATTTGTTTCAAAATTAAATAATGTCAAATGCAAAAAATTTATATTTTTCTTATAATAACATAGTATGTTGTTCAGATTTGTTTTTATAAGAAAGGTAACTCTCAGGAAATATTTCCTAATGTTGGATTGTTTGGAAAGGTAAAAGACAAGATATGAAAACTGGTGAAAATAAAAGGCTTTATATATGGCAACACCGTAATTGAGCGAGACAAGAAATCCTAGAACAGTTTTTGCACGCCATCTGATGGTGGGTTGATAAATTAGCTTGAAGCTTTTTGTTTCATAGCCCTGTAATATTATCCAACTTCAGTGAGGTTTAGTGCTATGGATAACACCGATGGAGATCGTTGCGATGTATATGAGGTATAGAAAACTCATTCATAGTATTGTTCTAAATTGATGTTTCTAAATTGATTTTTCCCTGACCAAAGCCCCAATATAAATTTATGTCAAATGGCATTTTTTTGTTAAGTTTTAAAGCATTAAAATAATAAATTTTAATTTATCAAAAAAAGTTTAGTTTGAGTCGAGACGCAAAGAAAAATTAGTTCTAATGATCAAAATCGTCGCTACTATCATTATTATAGTATATATTTTATTATTTCATAATTGTCACTTTCTATTTTATAACATGATTGGCTGTAACGATACTGTGGTTAACAAAAATTCTGTAAAAAAATGCTGCCAACAATCAATAAAAATAAAATAAAACATGACTTTGATATTAAAAGTCATTATACTGTCTTGTTTTCATAAATAACATTATAATTTACACTAAGCAATTCGTTGTGAAAAAGATTTTATATAAAGATTTTATATTTTTTTATTCATTTGAATAAAAGCAATAAGAAGTTTTTTCAAAAATTATGTTTATTAAAATTATTATAAAATAACCAATTTCATGTAAAAAAAGAATTTAGAGTATTAATAAAATAATTTTATGAAATCTGTAGAACCCAACAGTTTATTTTGTACGAAAAGTTTTCTTATACAAAATTCTAGATTTTTAGAAATTTTTCTAATACAAACATTTTTAGATTCTATGGAACTTTTCATAAAGTAAAATTCTCAGATTCTGCAAATTCTTTCTTTTATAAAAATTCATAAATTCTTAAAAAAAAACGGAGATGCTATAATGAATAAAAAATTCTTAGATTGCTATCATCTCATGCAAAGGATTCTAAGGACTCTTTCTAAAAGAAAATTTATGAGACTTTCAGGACTATCTAAAAAAAATCTTAAAAATGTCCTTAAAATCTAATAATTTTTGTATTACAAAAAGTCCACAGCATCTATGTTTTTTTTTTATTAAAAATGCCCTTAGAATATAAAATTTATTTTGAAGTATTTTTCTTTAAAAAATACATAGATTCAAAGAAATTTTTTTTTTTTAATTCTAGATATAAAATTTTTTCTTTAGTAAAAACCTTTGGTAAAGAAATAGTCTTAAATTTAAAGAACTTTTCATAGTTTCAAATAATAACATAACCCTGCGTAGACAAGAATTCTATCAACAACTTTGTTTGGCTTTTGGCAAAAATCTCTAGTGTAATGTTTTTTACTGGCTTATTTTATTATGGAAGATCAATATGCAATGAAATACGTGAAGGACGTCCAAGAACCAGCTGTTTTTATAGAAAATATAGGTGCTTTACGGCTAGATAGACATGTGACACATTGTGAATTACAGGCTTTACTGGGGATTGGGATGACTGAAATTAAAGAAATCAAAAATCAACAGATTTTTATATTAAGTGCTCATAAGGCTGACTAAAAAATTGTAAGTTTAAACGAAGGTAACATAAAAATTATGGTCCATTCTCCAGACCGGGCAGACAACGATTTTAATCTGTTCTGTTTTATCAAAAGTAAATTGCGCAGACCGTAATTTAAATCGCCTCAAATAGCCATCAATCAGAGAAAGAAGATTCATTGTAACAACCGAATTTCTTGTCAACCGAATGGTTTGGTTGAAGCCACCGAAGTTCGGTTAATACAACAGAATTTCGGTTGAAAAAAATATTTCAATTGTATCAGGAAACATTTGGTTGGGACAAATAAATAATTCAGTTGCTGCAACCAAAATATTTAGTTGGCAAGAAATTGTCACGATAAATCTGTTTTCATTGTGTAGTTTTTAAGAATGTAAAAGTTTAAAGATCATAAGGGCATATATTTAAAAAAAAATAATTGCTAAAAATAAATGTATAAAACTGTTGAATTTCTGAGGGTTTGCAAAAAATTTCAGGGCATTCCTCGTTACAAAAATTTTGGGGGAATTTATATATGGTCTAGTGAGTAAATTTGTGTTCATCAGTGCGGAGGTCGTGCGTTCGATTCCCTCCAAAGGCTCTGGTCGGTTAACGGTATAACGATCCGACAGCCTTCGTTGCACGTGTTCGATTAGCGTATTAACATATAATTTGTAATTATATGATTAATATAAATAAATAAAAAATAATAAAAATAATAAATTTGGTAAAGTTATGAGTTTTATGACAAACTTCAAATACTCTTTAAATAGTATTATAGTACGCGATACATACACGACCATTTTGAAAATTCCTTTATTATTATTCTGGTGCACAAAAACATTTTGAGTTTATTGCCATTTTGTTTTTGTTTTAAAATAAAATAAATATTTACTTTCGCAGCTTACATATTGATTTAAGGCCATACAATTTCTAGATAATTTTTTTTACGACAAAAGCATCTTACTATGCTTAAGACATAAAGATTTTGTTATATTGAAATTTATTTAAGTTTAAGTAATTGAAAAAATAAATGTCATTTATTAAATACAGCTTTAACAAGACAAATTGTATCACAGTATGGCACATAATGTATGAAATGAATTTCCCAATGGACAAATTCTATACAAATAATATGCCATATTTTGAATTATAAATATTTATTGTCAATGCTAAAATTTAAACCAAAAACTATTGTTAACTAAGTTGATATATTCTGTCCTTTTTTTTCCAGATATATCAGATCTTGTTATAAGTAGCTTGAAGAGAATAATCCATTGACATCACGCAAATGTCAGTTGTTAAAAATGCTCTAGTTAACTACTTTTTAATTTTTTTTGTAACTTAGCAAACAAAATTATTTCACCAGTGTTTTTTCTACTTTATAGAAAATTTAATAAACATTGTATAAAGGTGGACATTAATCAACCGCATTTCGTTTATTTATTTTTTTTTTCATTTGTTTGCTTAGGAACGTATTAATTAAATCTAAAAGAATTAACGAGCTTAAATGAAAATAAAATAATAAAGACATTGTTGGGAAGTAAGTGATTATCTAGCTGTGTACGAGAGAAAAAATAAAATAAAGGAAATAAAAAGAAAAACATTCAAATAATGAAAACCAAACAAATTTATAATGGGTGCCACGAACAGACAATGATTGATGTTGTGATTTAAATTTTCATTCAAAATGTGTGTATGCACGCCATACATACTTAAACATTTCAATAGTCCCCCTTCTTTAGTTTTGGGGGCTGAAAGACAAATAACAACAATCATGCGGAAGTTATCAACGCATTTTCCAAACATTTAATCATAAAAAAAAGTAAAATTTATTTATGTTCTTAAAGTATTAAAAATGTACAATCAAAACAAAGTGAATAAAGTAATAAAAAAATTTTACACTATGCGTCAAAAGTATAGAAGAAAATAAAATATCATAATTAAATTAACTGTAAAGGTTTAAACTTCTTAATATTTGTATGAAAAATTGCCAGTGCAAACTGGTCAATTTCGAAACTGTCTTTCAGAGATATGATACGAGATACGGAAACCGGGTTCTGGAATGAGAAGGAGAATGTTTAGATTATATCTAAATAATATCAAAGGATGTGATAAAAATTATGTAACCGACGAATATTTTATGCATGGGTTACATTTAAGGCATATTCTGAATGTTCAATTTTACTGCCTCTTAAAATTCCCTTAGTTTCTCGGATATCCTGAAAGTGGAGAATGTGCTAACTTCCTCTAAAGCCTACAGCTCTTCTATAAGAGGCTCACACTCGGTGAGCATTACAGATTCTGTTCTCGATGTGATCTTTTCAGTATAATTTTTTATTCAGACTTACTCCTAGATGTTGTGTAGTTTGCTGTTTGTAGTTTAATAAAAAAGTCTTCAGTTCAGTTAGAAATAAATGAACATACTTTTATTTTTCATAGATATATTTCTTTAACTTTTTGATATATTTGTTTAAAATTATTTACTTTTCATTCTTTTTAGTTTAATTTATTTTTTCATTTGTTTGAAATTTAATAAAAATTTACCCACAAGACGTAAATTTGTGGTTTATCTAATACAAATTGAAATTTTGTTTGCTGTCTGTTAAAAAAAAAAATAATTCAAAAATTCCAATTTGTTTTTAATTTAAATTGTTTGTTTATAAAAAAATACTGCAATTACAATTAACAAGAACCTCATTAACACACAAACACACATAAGATCATTCAGCCGAAATGTGTCTCTAGACTGTGTGAGTATAAATTTTTTAGATTAAAAAACAAACAAAAAACGGAAACAATTTAAAATGAATGAATAATCAGTTATTTTTTACGGAATAGGAAGGTGAAATTTTAACATTTATTTTAAACTGATTAATCGTTTGTTTTTTAGTGATGTGTCACAACAACTGCCTTGTTTTCTTTGTATAAGTATAGCAATTTAAACCTTAAATTAATGATACATTTCTCAGGAAATTTATAATTAAACACATATTTTTTTGTTATTTTTTTAACGAAAATTTAATTCCTGGGGCTTTAATTCCTTAGGGAATTAAGCGAAAATATTTATTCATTTAGGAAATTAAGTGAAAAAGTTAATTGCTTTAACGAAAATTTAATGAATTCAAGAAGAATTCATTCCTTAGGGAATAAGCTCCTTGAGCAAAAGTTAAATTAACTAGAATCTTATGAAGGAATTGGAAAATTATGAATGAATTCCTTTAAGATAAACCAAATCAGAAAAATTAATTCAATCAATTCCTTAAGCAATTAATTTTCAAAAAAAATTTTTTCATTAAAAAAATGAATTTAGGAATTTTTTCTTTTAAGCTCTGATAACATAAAATCTAATCTGTAAAAAATTCACTTTGTCTAAAAAAAACCGTCTACTTTAAAATAAAATAACTTCCAATATTTTTCTATAGCTATAAACAAAGTTAGAGTGGTGTTTGTCTTAGCTTTTAAAAAAATTTATATAAAATATATAACACAAATGTAGTCGTATCGTAATTTTTAAAATTTGTATATGGTTGCATATTTGCGTATGAGCAATATTTATTTTGTATAATACTGTATACAATACTAAATGAATTTTTTTTAAATAAACAGAATACCACTCTAAAACATATGAAACATGATATTGATGGTCATAAGTTGCGAAATATGAAATGAGATAAACAAGCCAAATAATTTATATATGATGAAAAAGATCATTGTCTTTAACTCAAGGTGTAAATAACTTATAAATTAAGAGTTGTAAATTTATTAATTTATATATTTGTATTTTCTTTTTTCATAAATTATTTTTTTTTTGTGTATCAGAGTTATGACTTATGTCTTCGCGATTATACTATAAGTCCGTTCCAACACCTGATACCTGAGTATACTCATGCTAGCATAAGGTTATGTTCATTTAAGAGCATCATGTTATGATTGAAATTAATAATAACACTGTCCAACAAATTAAGGCTTTTTGAATGGAACAGAATAGTATGTTGAGTAGATCATTTTTGTAGAACAAACTTATGGTCCAGCACGTCTGAGTTTTTTTTCCAGTGGGTCAAAGTTTTCATTTTTTGGTCGAAGGGAGAAAAAATTCAAGCATAATTGAGCTACTAAGTAGTACATATCGGGTGTGATTTTTACTAAAATTAATATAAAAAAAGAAAAATTAAAGCTTAAATAAGCATGGCGGATTCTGTTTGCAAATTAAGAGATTGGTTTTGTTTTATTTGTGGACATTTTACGCACCATCAAAGCAGAAGAAAGATATTCCCTACAATTGAAGAACCCTATTTTCTTTTCTTTGGAATACGATTTTTATCTGAAGCTTGGATACCAAAAACCGTACGTACTACTTGCGAAAGTGGTCTTTTGACCTGGTACAAAGGCGGTACTAAGGCGCTCCCATTTTCTGCGCTTATTACATTGATTGAACCTAAAGATCACAAATCAGATACATGCTATTTCTGCGTAAATTACAAATTTGGTAGAAGCCAATGGCACTACGCGATAATGACATACGAAGCAACAAATAATGTCATTTTACCAGAAGTGCGCTGTGAAGGTGTTCCGGTGCCTCAACCGCCTACACATACATTTTCGGCCAATATGACAGTCGCCAATACAGAAATAACAGCGGCGGTTGAAAACATATCAGATATATGTTACTTGCCTCTTGATGGTTTAAACATATGTCCTAAGTTCATAGACCAAGCTTATTTTGAAGATCTTTTAAGAGATTTAGGACTAACAAAAGAGAAAGCTGAAATATTATGTTCCAGATTAAAAAACAGGAATTTGATAAAAGCCGATGTAAAAGTTACATTTCCAAGAAAAAGGTATTGGAAGAAAGATTCAAAGGGAAATCCCAAAGTGTAATGCTTGCTGAATACGTATGGGGCTTGTACAGAAACCTTGACCCATCGGAACATTCACGTCAAGCTAAATACAGGAAAGCATATTAAGTTTAATCTTTAATCGATTGTCATACTACTGCTATTTCCCAATTCCCTATTACTCGAAAATTTTAAGCAAAAAAATAAATATATACATACTATAATAAACCACTATTTAAACAAAATTATAATTTTTTTATAGAAGCTGGCGTGTAATTTTGCCAATTAGTCGTAAAGAGCTTTATTTACAACAATGGTGTCTTTGGTGACCCCCACTGAAATTTTCCGGCAAACATTTTCGTAGAATATTTTAATCCTTAAATGTCCTTTTTTAAAGGGATTTTTTTGGTTTTCTCGAAAAAAGGGTCAAATTGACCCATAAAGAGACCAGTTAGAGGGTTAAGATCTTCCACAAAAATAATCCTCATACAATTCCACAATACAACTCTGACCATAATAATTCTCTCAGACATTAACTTACAGCAGTTTTTTTCATATAATATAATGTTCCCTTCGACCGAAAAATGAAATTTTTGACCCACTGTAAAAAAAAACTCAGACGTGCTGGACCATAAGTTTGTTCTACAAAAATGATCTACAAACATACCCTTTCAGAATTATAGGGTCGCTATTCTATTCCGAAAATGCTGTTGGACAGTGTAATTACTGTAAATTCTAAATGATTATAATATGAACTTAACTGTTTATAAGATCGTCCTAAGTATGATCATAATATAATCAGTAAGAATCATATTTACGATCACTTAGCACACTCTATGATAATTTCGAATCTTCAATAAACGATTTAATTATTTAATTGAAATTATTTCCGTTTTTGTATTTTTTGTTCATTTTTTAATCTAAAAAATTTATGGCTATACACTTTTTGTGTGAATGTGTTTGTGTATGTATGTATGTGTGTTTATGAATTTTTTGTAACTTGAATTGAAATAATTTTGTATACAAACAAACAATTTAAATAAAAACAAATTGGAATGTTTTGATTATTTTTTTTTTAAACAGACAGCAAACAAAATTTCAATTTGTAATAACTGTCACGGAAACAAAAAAAAGCACAAATTTCTGTTTTGTAGGTAAATTTTTATTAAATTTCTAACAAATGTAAAAATTAATGAAACTAATGAAAACCGTAAATGATAGTAAATCATTTTAAACATATTTATAATATAGATACTTCTTTGAAAAATAAATGTACGTTCCTTTATTTTTAAATGGAACGGAAAACTTTTTTTATTAAACTACAAACACTAAACTACTTGATATTCTGAGTGTATATTTTAGCAATCTTTAAGTCCTAATATTTTCTTCAAAATGCTTCTAATGAATTCTCCTTTTTGCATTAACAAATTCTAATGCACGATTTATTCGAAAAGTACTCAGATACTAAAAAAGCTAAACATGAATTTTAAAGACAATTTTAGTGATTTTACAAATTTTGTAAAGTTTAGTTCTAAAGTCCCGAATTGGGCGAAATTCCTTTTTATCGTTAGGTTATAATAAGTCGTAAAGATCAATTCTGAATTTAGCCATTAAGAAGAAATAAATTGTGATGCCAGGTTCGGATTCACCACACCCTGATGGTCAACAATTTACAACTCTTTAACATTTATTTATCCCTTTTGAATTAAGAGCATGTCAGACATCTTATACGTTAGTTATTTCACTTCTTTTATCTTATTCTACAACTCAAGTTTGACCATCGATATGGTATATATTTTTTTTTAGTTTTAAATACTTTTATATTGTTATTCGTCGTTTTGTTAAAAAAATAGATTTAATGTTACACTAAATATATACTGCTCATACGCACCCATGTGTCCATATATAAATTTCCTAAAATACGACTACACTTGTATTATTTTTTTAGCAAGTAAAATATAAAAAAAGAATATTATAATACCGCTAAAATTTAATAAGGAATAAAATTTTTGAATTTGACGACCATATCATAATACTTCTCCGTACAATGTACTAAAATTTTAACAGAAGCAAATCAACAAAGTACCAAAGAAATTACCAGTAAGAAAGCCCTCAAACATTCCTTTACAGTGATACTAAACTTTATTTAGTGAATGGTTCACTTAGTCTCAAATATTACTAAAATAGTAGCGTAATATTTTTTTTCTAAAAATATTTAAAAACGTTTTAATAATTATTTTAGTTTTCTTCGATCTTCTCTATTCACATAATATTCTTTATTGAGCCAAAGATCCTTTATTTATAAAAATTTAATTATAAATCTTTATTTATCCCAATATTTCGTCACCACATTGGGTGACTTCTTCAGGGGAAATTGTCTTTTTTTATAATTAATCAATTAAAATTATAAAATGAAAACTTATATATAACAATTTTTTTTTAAAAAAGGCGGTAAATCAAAAATAATTTTTTTGTTAATATTAAAAAATAATAAAAATATCACAAAAACAAAAATAACAATATTTGAAAAATTAAAATATTACATGAACAAAAATATTTTATATACATTTCATTTAACATAATAATATTTATCCTAGTTTATATTAACTAAATGTCTGTAATTTTGTGCAATATTTGCTATGTCTGTTTTATAATTAATTCGTTGCGTAGATGGTACCTTCATAATTTGTAACATTTCTAACATATATCTACGTCTGTAATTATTTTCCGTGTTTAAAATTGACGTCCTATAAAAATCAGGATAATGATTAAAATTCGTGCAATGTAATGATAATGCTGTTTTTTGTGTAGAAGTATTGTTCCTGTATTTTTGATCAGATCTGTGTCCTGCAATTCTTGTTTTTAATTTATTCTTTGTTGTACCTACATATACATTACTACAATTCTCATTATCATTTCCACTACAAGGTATTTTATAAACTAAATTGGACATTTCAAATTTATCTATTTTATCTTTCGTTTTGCTAAATAATCTACCTAATGTGTAATATGTTCTATGTGCTACTATATATTTCTTATTATCATAAATTTTCGATTTTTCTAATCTTTCAGATATAAGAGCAACATAAGTTAGAAATTTATAAATTTTAGGTTCAGTAACCGTTCTCGTAACTAAATTATTCTGTCCCCTACATTGTCTTATCAAACTACAGATTAATTGAATTGGGTAATTATTATTTAACAAAATATTTTTAATCGTTTCTATATTAGTCTTATGAAATTTTGTATCGCTAATCTTTAATATCCTTTCAATCAAATTCTTAGCCGTATTAAGTATGATTCTTTTCGGGTGTCTAGAAAAATAGTTAATAACTCTTCCAGAAGCTGTTGGTTTCTGATACCAATCTATTAATAAACTCTCACCCTTTCTTATTATCAATGTATCTAAATAAGGAATTTTAGATTACATTCTTTCTCAATCGTAAATTTTATATTGTCATGAAATGGGTTAAAAGTTGATAAAATATCACTAATTGAATCATTCGAAATAATGCAAAATAAATCATCAACATATTTTGTGATGATTTTTGGTTTCACATTTAATTTTTCTATACAAGAATCTAATAATTTTTCCATTACAATATCAGCTATAATTGGTGAAGCTGGAGATCCCATTGGAAGTCCTTGTTGTTGTAAATATATTTTATTATCATATTTAAAATATCTGTTGTCTATTATACAAAATTTTAGAATACGTATAAAAAGGTTCCTTTCAATTCCTGTATAATCCTTTATAACATCCCACTTTTCTTCGATAATATCCAAAGCTATATCAATTGGTATACTCGGAAATAAAGATACAACATCAAGTGAAATTAATTTTTCATCATTTTGTATCTTTAAATTTTGTATCTTTTCTCTAAAATGTAAGGAATCTTTTACATTATATTTAGAGTTTTCAGTTACCTTTTTAAGAATGTTTGTAATATATTTACAAAGTTCATATGATGGGGAATTAATAAATGAACATATTGGTCTTAAAGGAAAATTTTCCTTATGGATTTTAGGTAACCCATATAATCTAGGTGCAACAGATATATTTGTCTTAAGTTTGTTCTTTTCCAAAGATGTTATAATCTTTAATTTGAAAAGATCTTCAACTAAATTATTATTTTTTGTCTGTAATTTGTTTGTTGGATCCCTATTTGATAATCTGTATGTGGTAATATTATCAACAATATCATTCATTCTCAAAATATAATCACACTTATTCATTGCTACAGTGGTATTTCCCTTGTCTGCATTTAAAATAAGTAGATCCTTATTATTTTTTGAGAATTTTTTAGTTCTATCCACCTTATCTAACAAAAATTTATCCCTATTCGTTAAACTTTCCCTATTTAAATGGCTACTTAAAATATTTGTAAATTTATTCCTCGCTATCTCTTGTTCCTCTGTTCCTGTTAAAGTTTTTATAAAGTCCTCACCATCTGATATCATTTTCAAAACCGGAAAATTCTCTCTTTTGACTGGGAGTGCGTGTTTCCGTCCCAGAGAAAGAACCCATTCTACATCAGTTGGAATGTGAAAGTTCGATTTATTCACAAACCATTTTCTATTATACTTAATATCTAATTCTTTCTGTTGTAAATTGATAAGACAATTAAATTTATTCTTATGTATCTCTTTTACCTGTAAACTCAATCTTAATGCTAATCTATCCTGGTGTCGAATAAATGTCGCGAATGTGTCCTGAGTTAAATTATCACTTAAATTGGTTCCGATCCTTTCCAATTCCTTTAAAACTTGTCTCAAATATTCATGTTTCCTTTTTATCGCCAAATTTAGAGTCTTATTCTGCACAGATTCAATGAATCTCAGATTACTATCACAGAGGGAATTGCCAATGCCTCCAGATTTAAAATAAAGCTCCTATTTTCTCCTTTATACATTAAACACAACCTAAACAGAGCTGACACGAGATTTTAAATTCAGGCAACGCGGGCAAATTTTTCCCAAATATACTAAATTTGGAAATTCTTTTTTAATTTTTCCTAGATACATAATAAATAAAACGTTCTACCTCATTCTCACACTTGATTACCGAAACAAAAAAAAAATATGGTTATAAAAATCATTTTTGATATCTTTCATTTGTATCTATGCAACAAAGTTAAATTGTTTTTTTAATAGCACAATAACTTAGAGGCACTCAAACATTTCCCCCTAGAAAATATAACTATAATGTATATAAATGATTCAGGTTTCATATACTTTTGGCTCACAATCGTACAAATATTAATGAAAAAAACCTCAGGTAAAATAAATAAAGTAAATAATAAATATTAAGTAATAAATAGCTCAAGTAACAGGATTTATGTTTTATTTCATTTCATATACTTTTATTTTTCAGCAATAAAAGCTTTTCTTTTAAGACTGTAATGGTATGAATGTAAAGACAAGTAAACGACAAAAAAAACCCATACAATGACAACGAATATTAATGTTTTCCATATTTAACAGTTTGCAAAATACATAAAAAATACACGAAGCAAATAAAAATAATACTCTTTTTTTATTATGTAATTGTCCGTGGAAAAATTAATTGCTTTATTTAATCCCACAGACATACCTGTATACGAATATCATCATCATTGAAAATAACAGAAAGATTTTTTTTTTCAAAATTATAAGATATTAAAACGTTCATTTATTGCAGTCATAAAGAAGTTGACCATTAGCTGCAAAATCGGAATTGTCCAGAAAATGTCTGCAGCCATTTTATGGATTGCCATTATAAGATCATAACATACCATTAATTTGTATATGATTAAACTGTAAGTTTAAGAATGATGTGAATATTTTTTTTTTTCATTTATTATTACATTAATCATATATCATATTACATTAATCATTATATCATAAATAAGGCTATTAGCTCGTTGTAGCGTAAACAGACCAGAGCCTCTGGTGGGAATCATACACACGATCACCGTACTGATAAGCTAGATTTCTACCAACTATCCTACCAGGGCACTAAATATAAATATTTTTTTTTTACCCAGTATTTTATTTAGTGCCAAATGTTACATAAAGTCTGTTTCCGTACGTTACCGCGGGTTCCCAAACTTACCCAAATTTACCCAAAAGCGTTCCCGTACTCGAAAATTGGGTATATGAGACCGTTTATTAGTATTAGTGATTTTCTTTTTACCGCAAGTTACCCATACTTTTTCTTTGGGTAAATTGGGTAAATTGTCAAAAGAACAGTTGATAAACAAAAACAGCTGTTTAATAATTGTAAAAAATAAAACTAAGGAACTTCAGCGATGCTAATTTAGCCCTTTTCGTGTTACAATAAGCGGTTTTTTACTTTCCAAAAACTGAAAATATTTTCTGTTTATAAAAAAGGTACAGATCGGCACCTTTTAATTTTTCTTACCGCTTTTTTTGAAAATTGTAACCTCCTCTTTTACATTGGCACGAAATCACGAGATTTTTTATATACCACTTTGAAAAAACAATGAAAAAAAGCTCATAAACATTGAATTATGAGAAAAATATATATATTAGAAATAACTATGTGTGTTTTTTCAAAGAGGAAAATATCAAAATCTCGAAATTTCCTGCCACTGTTAACGGCGGGCAATTTTAATATATATTTTTTTGAGTCTTATTTCAATTTTCGCATTTCTCCATTAGCGCGTTTTCACTTGTCGTGTTACACTTATTGCACCTAAAAATTTGGCATCACTGATGCATTTTGACATATTTTTTTTGGGCTAGAAAAATGGTTTTTTGCGTTCCCGTACTTTTGGGTAATTTTGTCATTTTATGAGAGTATTTTGTGCTTACTCTCATTTTACCGAACTTTACCCAGAAAGTAAGGGAACAGAGCTATAATTTCAGTTTGATATGGTTTCTATGGTCTACTAAAATTTTCAAAGGGACACACAATGCGTATGAGTGATATTCGTAGTACTCATGAAATTAATATAACGTATACGCAAAATAACAATATCATTGTTGTTAATTTTGATTTTTTTCTTACATGATGCAGCTAATTTCTACTCCAGATATATATAAAGAGAATATATGTACAGTAAATAAGAACCATTTTATTCCTAGAGAAATTATAATTTCTGAGGTTCTCTAATTTATGGAAATTTTTTAATTAACAGAAATTTATAAGAGATAAAAATAAAAATTAAAAACAAACACGCCCATAAATTTCTAATGCAACACTCACATATTAGAACCACCTATTTTTATTTCAATATATTATAATAATTTCAATATATTATAATGACTACAACGTAGTAAAAAGCTTAATGGCAAAATTTACGCTCTTAGCTTCCGCGGCTTGGGATGGGTTTTTAAGGACACAATTTTATTCTTTTTAACATAATTTTCCCATAATTTTTTTCGAAATACAAAAAGTATCTCTTTAGACCATAATTTAGAAAATAAATATATTTAACTTCAGAATTCTTACCGAAGGAGCGTTAGAGGGTGACTTTTCGCCGTTAAGGGAACACATATTTTATTTAAGTTTTCTAGCCAGTGGGGCTTATTTGGAACGGAAAGATTTGTCCCTTTCCCCTCCCCGTAAAAATATGAAAAAACACCTTAATAAATCCTCCTACTGGTCAAATTTCAAGATCCCACACACACAAAGCAAAATTTGATCAATTTCCAACTGACACAATATAATTAATTTATTAGAACTGAATTATTGTTGCAACTTACCTATTTTGAACTTGTATTTTTATAGCGTTCCTGGCAAAAATTAAAACAAATACTTTAAATTTCAGTATACTTGCTAATCCAAAAAACCAAACTTAGCAAAAGTGGAAATTATGTGTCAAATCCTACCCAGCAAAAACCTTGTACCAACAACTTAACAGCCTACTTACTCGCTTAATTACTTTTCTTCGCGATGTCCCAAAAGTAATGAGTGGTCATTATCTTCTCACTTACGAAAAAACACAATGTAATGGGTGGTCATTACCCTCTCGCTTACAAACAGCCAAAAAATAATGAGTACCCAATAACTTTTGGGCATCGACAACAAAAGTAATTAAGCGTGTAAAAAGGCTGGTAAGTAGCTCCACCGGTTTGCCCTGAGCTATTAAATATGTCTGTGACGTTATTCCTTTATATACAGAGAAGTTTGATTTAAAGTGGAGTACAGACTTTCAATAAAATTATTAAATTTTTTGAAAATCAACCAATCAATACATTTTATTTTTGAATTCATTATTCTAAATAGTAAAATATTTATCTGTTATTAACAAATTATCTATTTCAATTGTTTTACAGTAAAACAATCTAATTCATGCCTTAAAAAATTGTATTTCGTATTTTACAGAACTTTAAACTTAGTAATTTATATATGGTCACCCTAATAAATTCATATAAAAAATTTAAGCAATAAAACTGTAAACTATATAAATAAGTGTTAAAACATACATTTCTATAATATGCCAACTATAACTTACCGTCAGTGCTGTGCTCATAATATTTTTTCTCCATATGACCCAATTGTACATCACAGATAATTTTTCCGCCACCATCACCCCCACCACCACCACCACCTTGATCCATTAAAGGTGAATGGCCAGAACCAAGGCTATCACCAATACAACCACCACCAGCACCACCACCGACACCACCACTGCCACCTTTATGCTTTAAAAGTTCACTATATTTATCTTTAATTAAGGTAGTACCACCATTTATTGAAGTCTGTTGAAAATGATGTTTTTTATATTTTAATGTATCATCAACAACGCCATTGACAACACCCAACATGACATCCGTATTGCCGGCAACCGTAGTTGTACCATGATTAGCCACCACAGTGCCTTGGGCAGTTAATGGATCATTACCACTCAAATCTAAATGATGATGACGATGTTGATGTGCCGCAGCGGAAGCAATAAAACGTTTATATATGCAACATGTAATCATGGCCAAAAATATCGATACACTCAGAAGACCTAAGGCCATTAATGATATAACAGCAGCTAAATTGCCTTGTAGTATATCACGTGTTCCGGGCTTTTGTATCAGCAATGACATCTGTACAGCATCTTTACCACCCGCATTTTCTGCAATGCAAGTGTATGTACCCTCATCTGACTTTTCGGCACCTAATATTGTTAGACGGGAGATGTAGACATTGCGACCAAATTCTTTTTCCTTTGTCAAATCATCTTGTATTATTTGTATGTTTATACGTTGTTGCAGTTGTTGCTGGGTAGGAAGTTGACCCGCAGTTGACTTGTACATGGGTTTACTACCATAATCCCAAGTTATGCGAGTGTTGGCTGAAGCATGTACCCGACACACCAGCGTAACATTCTCTTTGGATGTATTAATGGAAGCACCTTTAGCGGGGAATATAATTCTCGGCTTACAAGCAAATGCTTCGGGTTGATCTTCTATCCAGAGCATGCCTCTTAAATGACTGGGATAATAACAGGCGGTGGGTGGGGTATAAAGATTACGTCGCAATACAAAATCACGAAATATTTGCAGTTCACATGTACAATTCCAAGGATTTCCATCCAATGATAAAGCGGTTAAACGTTTAACAGACTCAAAACTCTCTTTGCGTAAAAAACTCAAACGATTATTATTTAAATATACCTGCGATAATAGCGGAACATTGACAAAAACTTGAGTGGCTATTTTAACCAAACGATTATCTTTCAATTCGATTTTATGTAGATATTTTAAATTTTGAAATATACCATCTCCCATTGATTCCAATTGATTGCCATTTAAGATTATCGCCCGTACCTTTACCAATCGAGCAAAGAGATTAGCCTGCAGTAGCCGCAGTAAGTTATTCGAAAGATCCAATTCAATTAAGATTTCTAGTTGGGTGAAAGATCTGGGATCTATATGCTGCAGTGTACTATTGCGTATATACAATTTATGTAGATTTGTCAAGTCGGCTTGTAGAAATGAATTTTCTTCCAAATACACTATACGATTTAATGATAAATCTAATACTTGTATTTCATTGCTAAGATTTTCGGGTACTGATGTTAATGAAAGATTCTTACAGTCTGCTGTCTTTTTACCCGAATTCCATTTACAATGGCAATCTCCACAATCCATTAGCCAATCAGCTGTTGTCTTTGGGGGCATGTTGCATAGAATTGTGAAAACAAACAACTGACTTAACAACAATAAGGTTGAATTATGTTTGAAATATGGTTGCAGTTGTAGAAAGTTAAAATAATATTCTTTATTTGGCTGCTGCGGGTGCTTTTTTCTTCTAACAAATATTCTTACTCTTTGTTTCGATTGTTGTTGTTGTGGTTGCAGGTTTTGTTGTTGCTCTAGTGTTATATATCTAGTAATTTTTTTGTTTTTCTCCACCACCTCTACCTCCTTCTCCACTCTTTTATTGTTCGTTTCGTTCTTTTGTCTTAGTTTTAGCTGTTGTTGCTGTTGTTGTTGTACAAGCTGTATTTTATTGCGCTTGTTTTTCATGTTTTTCTTTGCGCCTTTATCACTTTTATTCTCACATCAGTCACGTGGACAATTTTGTCCACCGTGTTATGTCTAATAGTAGTTGTAGTAGTTTTTGTTTGTGTTGTTGTTGTTGCTGTTGCACAAAAGTGATTGTTCGCTGTGTTTTCATTTAATAATAGTTGCTGATTTTTTATTCGCTTCATAGAAATTGCTGTTGTTTTCTTTTATTGTTTCTATATCTTGTTTTTACAACTTGTTCTCAAATTTTATACACTGGTGACTTTAACAAAGTGATTTTTTTTTTTTTTTTGAATTGTTTATTGTTGGCACAATGACATCGGGACATTTGAAGCTGTAATGAAATTAAAATGAAATTTTTGTTATTCTCCAAACACCAAATGAAAAAAAATTATTTTATAAAAACAACTTGTGAAACAAGAACAATATAGTACGTTACCATTCGAGCTTCAGTAATTTTGGGAGGAGTATAAGACAATAAAACTTGTTTTTATTAATACTTCCCCACCAAATAAATTTAGTGATAACGACTCGTAAAAGACTCTAAAATCTGATTTTTTCAAAATGTTTAAATATACAGTACTCCAGTCGGAAACTTTGCACCTGGTTGATAAACTAAATTCGAGTATGCTTAATGTAGTGGTACTTTGGTCTTTGCGTTGAATAAAAAAGATTTTTTATAACTTTTTTATTCTGGTTGCTTATTTTTTTTATCTCAAACAGCTTTTTTAAAAAATATCATCGCGAAATTTTCTATATAAACCAGTGTAGAATAAGGTTACTAATAAAAGGGTAATACACCCACTTTCTGGTGATAGTAGGTTAGGTTAGGATGAAAAGACGAAGTGCCCTTCACCCTTCATGATCATCCAAAAGTGGGTAACACACATCTATGCTCTCCAAATTTATGTAAATAAGCATTTAACCTGAAGGATTCAGTGTGTGATCGTAGAATGAAGATTGTTCTGTGAGAATTCCCATGACGTCGGCGAGTTTCAATTTCTCCAGTCTTTAGGTTGCCCTTGTCCTCCCCACATCCAGGTCACCCTACAATACTATTGGGATAGAACCATTGTCCAGCCTAGTTTTCGTCAACCTAAAAGGTATCAATCCATCCCTAGCTAGCTCGTTATCCCTCCTCTTCCTCTACACTACACAGTGTCCGGCTACCCATATCAACCTCAGACATCCTCTGCCAGACTAAGCGTTTCAAATACGTTTTCGCTTTCACTGACTCCACTGACAGAGTCTCTGGTAATGGTAACTAATTACTCTCTTATTACTTTTCTCATTTCTTTCACATGGGTAATCATTTATATATATACCAGCATTGAACAAATAATGTTAACATTTTTTATTTATAAAATAATGACAAAACTAACTTGGACCTTTTTAGAATAATAATAAAAATAAGTAATTATAGGTAACCCACCCTTTTCTTATTTAAGGTAAAGCAGAAGGTAATCTCACTCATATTTTTCTGTGTTTAAAATTAATACCCCATGTGTTCGATAAACCTCTTTCCACCGAGCCATTTCTTTTGGTTTGGAAATAGGAAATAGTCACTGGAGGCTAAATCCGGAGAATAAGGCGAATAAGAGGGCAATTCGTAGTCAACTTCATGGATCTTTTCCATGTAAACTAAGCTGTCACACGATTCCGATGGTGGTCGATTGTGAGCAAACGCGGCAGCCATCTTGCGGAAAGCTTTCTCATACCCAAGTGATCGTTTAAAATTGAAACCACTGAGCCATGTGAGATGCCTATGTCTTCCACAATCTATCGCACAATCAATTTCTGATCGGGCAACACCATATCGTGAATTTTTTTTCAATTATTTTGGGTGTAAAGACTGGGCATCCAGAACGTTCGGCATCTTCCGTGCATGTAAGGCCACAACCAAAGTCAGTAAACCACTTTTTTACCATTAAAATCGATGGTGAAGAGTCCCTATAGAATTTATCAAGCTTTTCCTTGGTTTGACTGACGGTTTTTTTTCGCAAAAAATAATGTTTAATGAGCACTCGAAATTTACTTTTTTTATTTAAAAAAAGAGCCACGAGATTATATGCTTTGAACAGCTGTTAAACGCAAAGTAAATGACAGAACTTGCTCAAAAATTTGACAGTGGTCTATTGAAAGATGGTACTTGATGGGTGCAGTGTTGCATTTCATATAACTACGAGGGAAGATCGAAAAGTCATTAACTTATTGATTCGCCCCCGTAAAGAAAATGTTTGCCACAAAATTAGAAAAATTACTTTCAAAGGGTCCATGGAACCAGAATTTTCAAATTCAAGTATTTTTTCCTTAAGCGGTAAACAATTTTTTTAATAACCTAAACACCATGTAATTTTTTAAAAAAATTTCAAATATTATCACGCTATCAAGGCTTTAAATTATAATATACGATATTTTTAATAAGTATTAAGTTTTTTTGAAATTTATATATCTAAAAAATATATTATGAAACTAAAATTCTACAAATATTTGTGTTTTTTTTTAATTATTTTAAAAATTACGTTTAAGAAATCCTCTGAATATATACATATATAAAAATTGTTTTTTTTTTTAACAAGCCACAGAAATTGCTAAAATATGGAATTAAAAATCATCTACATAATTATCATACATTATTTCTACATAAATTTTTGTAATTTCAGCAGAAACTTCTGCATTTCGAAAAAACAGCCTGGCAGTGTTACCATCATTCGAATTTCCAAAACCTGGTTTTGGTTGGTCAACAATAAGTCCAATTTGCGGTCTGAATTATTTTCCAATGCGTGATTTTGTATCAGAAAATTTTTTTTATCATTTTCCATTTTTTATAGAAATTTTATGCGACAAATGTAGCAGACACTCATAAAATCTAATCCATCCATGAAGAAACTTTAAATTATCCACATTTACTTCTTTCGCGATCATTTTATCAACTGAATTTAACTCTTTACTTGTTGCTCTGTCTATTACAAAAATTATACTTACAACAACAATAACACTAGCTAAAATAAACACTTAAACGAAACAAAACAAAACAGAAAAAACAAATTTAATCTATATAAATAAAAATGAAATGATGTTCGTTGGTAACCTCATAACTCGGGAAAGGATGGACCGATTTGGCTAATTTTTTTTTTTAAATGTTTGTTATGGCCCGAACTTGGTTTTTACGGAAAGAAAATTTAAAGAAGCTCACCGGAAAGTTAGATATATATATATATAATATATATATATATATATATATATATATATATATATATATATTCATTTCGCATTCTTTGAAGACATCTGTATATACAGCTAAAAACGTCCCTATAATATGCTCTGTATCCAGTAAAATGTCTTCAGTTTATACAGTAGATAAATGAGAAGTTTGAGGACGGTCCTCAAAGTAACAAAATGTCTTCGTAGTAACTTGAGGAACGAAAAACCGTCCCCGCAACATGCGCCGTGCACATATATATATATATATATATATATATATATGAAGACATTTTGTTACTTTGGGGACTGTCCTTAAACTTTTCATTATTCTACTGTTTACACTGAAGACATTCTACTGGATACAGCGCATATTATAGGGACTTTTTTGGCTGTATATACAGATGTCTTCAAAGTATGCATAATGAATATATATATATATATATATATATATATATATATATGCATTTCACATACTTTGAAGACATCTGTATATACAGCCAAAAAAGACCCCGTAATATGAGCTGTATCCAGTAAAATGTCTTTAATGTAAACAGTAGAATAATGAAAAGTTTGTGGACAGTCCCCAAAGTAAGAAAATGTCTTCATAGTAACTTGTGGAACGAAAACCCGTCCCCGCAACATGCGCTATGCATATATATATATATATATATATATATATATATATATATATATTGTACAAATCTCTATATATATAAAAATTACGTGTATGTTCGTGATCGCTAAACTCAAGAACTACTGCACCGATTTTGACCAAACTTTATGTACATGCTGAGTGAGGAGTGTTTCTGTGTAGTTTGAAGTTCATCCGACAGATGGCGCAATATTTAGTTGTTTTGTGTTTTTTCACCGTAACTCAAGAACTACTGCACCGATTTTGACCAAACTTTATGTACATGCTCTATGGGGCGTGAGGAGTGTTTCTGTGTGGTTTGAAGTTCGTCCGACAATATTTAATTTGTTCGCAATATTTAATTTGTTTTAAGTTTTAGTTTTAGCTGACCCGGGCAAACGTTGTTTTGCCTTTGACTTTGCAACGGAACCAGACTTGCAGTGCAAATAAAATTTGAAGGCAAAACAACGTTTGCCCGGGTCAGCTAGTTAATAATAAAATTTTAAATATTTTTAAATGGGGCAAAAAGGGCAAGGTTTTTTTGAATTATGCAAGCTGAAATACCATGTTTTAAGAATATATAAAAAGTTTTACCCAAGTAATCTCACAAATAATTTGAAAATCAACTTTAAAAAAAAAAAACTCATTTTGACCAATTTTAAAAAAAGTTTAAAAATATTTCTGCAATATTTTGCTTTACAAAAATTTATAAATTAATTAGTCAAATACCTGAAGTCAATGAATCCATTTTAGAAAATAGTATTTTCTATGAAACAATTCGCACAAATCGCAATTAAAATATCTTAATTTTCACTTTTTAACAAATATTGCAAAATAAGCAAATATTATTCAACTTTGTGAGCGTATAACAAAAAAGTAAACGACATAGATCGATAATTTTTACAGTTATTGGTGTTAAATGGTTTCAAATACTTATACGATAAACTAATTTCATTTTCTTAATAAATCCACGTTTTTGTATCTTTTGACCCCAATATGAAGCGGCTTAAACATCCCCCAAGAATAGTTTTTTAGAAATGCTACGGCGGATACCAAAGAAAAATATCAAAGAATTTATCAATTTTATTAAATGTTTATACTCTACTTTACGAATATTTAACAGAAACTTTGTTAATGTGAAAACCAATCTTGTTTGCAACCTGACCAAGGCACTTTGGCTACAATCTTGAGATTTATAAGAAAAAATTTTTCCTTATATATTTAGTAGTTTAGTGATGAATCATTTTTTAGAATTTTTTCCAAATACGTGGCAGAAATAGAAGTTCAAAAGGAAAAAGCCTGCCCCTTAACAGCTTTCTAATATATGTTCCATGGTGGCAATTCCTCCTTCGGCATAAATATTCACCAATACAGGATTTTTGAAAATTTGTATGGGGTGGAGCAAAAGAAAAAAGTCAGACCCTGATCGTCCTGAACAAGCCCCTTCCGATAAAAACGAGGAACTCATATAAATATGTTCCCTGAAGCATAGAGATGCTGTTTTTTTTATTTTTAATTTCGTTCCCTATTTATGTCTTTAGCAACTGATCCCACTGCTGGGGTAACTTAATATAGTTCCTTTACTCTTTCTGCTGACTAGCTGGTCAGCTTTACAGTGAAGACTTGAGATTTTTTTTTTTTTTGTTACTTAAGCATACTATTTAGACCAGTTAAGTAAATTTTGGATCCCAAATGAGAAGACTTTTACTATAAAGTGAAGTGTGCTTACTATAATACTAGACCTAAAAAAGAAAAAAAGTTTACGCCCAAATTAGTTGTGGAGAACAAAATTAAAAATATATATGCCCTCATATAGTTTACCGTTTGAAGTCTTTGCCAAAGTAGTGATGCTTATATTGCTTCTTTGGCAGCTTCATTTTTGCTAGGTACATACATAAACACATTCACACAAAAAGTGTCTATAGCCATGCATACATTCATTTCGCCGATTAAATACAAAACAAAACAGAGACAATTTCAAGTAAATGATAAAATCATTTATTTTTTAAAGAATTGGTAGGTAGAATTTTAACATTTATTTTTACTGATTAATCATTTATTTTGTATGGATATATCAGCTATTTAGACAATATTTAAGACTAAATAACAAAAGCCATCTGATTTAAATGAAAACTAAGTAGACCGGTTTTTAAATGAAATATCATTTCTTGTTAATAGGATTTTCTGTTATTTTAACTTACAAACTATTTTAAGTGTATAGTTATATAAAAAACTGTTCAACAAGCAACAAATTAAACAGATTATCATGCTGAAGTTGTCATGTTCCAAATTATTTAAAACTTGCTTGTGAAAAACTTAAAATTAAAAATCAAGTACTATTTAAATATTTAATTTGAGGTATGCACGTAAGCTTACTTAATTAGTTAACAAGCCCAAAATTATATATAAAAGTTATTATTCATTTTATACGAAATTATACAAAAGAATATATTAAAAACTTTAAAGTATTAAATGTATGTATAACATTTTTTTTTATTAAAAGAGTTCAAAAAGTGTACTTTATATAAACAATTAAAAAAAATAAATAAAAATTTAATACTAGTTCTAAATTATTCAAGTAGTTGAACCCTTAATTTATCTAAAAATAGGGAAAATTTTTTGTTTCGGCTTCATATTGAAGAAAATATTCACTATATATGTTCTATATCACACTGATATCATTTAAATTTTGCTTTATATGTGTATTAGGGGACTCTTAAATGTATAAAATATTTCGTATTAAGTATACGCTATGGGGTCAAATAATTCGTAGTTTGGAGAAAAATCGTATTTAGAAATTTTAACACAAAAATTTTGAGAATATAGTGGGCGTATATTGGAGCATTTGTGACCAAATTTTCCAAACTATTAACGCACACCTGCATACTTATATTGGTAAACTATCGTATATTTTTAGCAGTTGTTTTTAGGAATTGAATTTTATTTTTAGTTTAATTCAACATTAGGTTAAGATTAATATTCAGCAAATCTGTGCGATCTAAATTTGGGAATTATTTACTACTAATAATTCTATCAGACCTACGTTCACATTTAAGGGATTAAACATGTCACTGGTAAATTTACAAAAAAATTTTAAAAGCAGACATGGGGAATAAAAGGTATTTCTGGTTAATTAATTACAAGCCAATTACCTTAAAAAAATTGTAAATTTTCCAAAGAAAGGTTTAATACTAATGTCAATTTTATTGTTTTCCTGATTACTACGATATTTTTTTAGCCAAACAAATTTTGTAAAAAAATTAATTGAAAGTATTTGAAAAAATATAATAAAAATTTTTGTTGAAAATGAAATTTCAGAAAAAAAAATTTTGAAAACTACGATATTAATAGACAACGCCTTTTACTAATTTTTCTACCAGCCTATTTATTTTTTTTTATTATAATTATTTTTTTTAATTGTACAGGTTGGTTGAAAAGTTCCTGCGCTCGAAATGAAAGAATACTGTTTTTGTTACGAAATATATTTTTTTATTCAATATAATCTCAATATAATCATTGTTCCAATGATCTTCCAATAATTTTATCCCATTCTTATAATGGTTTTCCGGAAGCTCTGCAAAATAACCGTCTACGGCTGCTATGTCCTCTTCATTCGACGAAAAATGCTTTCCACGAAGGAATTGTTTGAGATTTCTGAAGAGATAGTAGTCACTGGGAGCCAAATCTGGTGAATACGGTGGATATTCAAGCAATTCGTACTTTAATTCTTTGAATTTAGCCATCGTCAAAACACTTTTGTGAGCATTGTCTTGATGAAAAATGATTTTTTTACTTCTTTAAACCAGGTCTTTTCTCACCAATTTTTTTATCCAGCTGAATCAAAAGGATGCAATAATATTCAGAGTTAATTGTTTTACCTTTTTGAAGATAATCAATCAAAAAATTCCTTTTGCATCCCAAAAAACTGATGCGATAACCTTCTTTGATCTGATCGTTGTGACTTCACCTGCTTTGGAGCTGAACAACCAGCTTCAGTCCACTGTAAACGTTCTTGTTTCAATTTAGGATCATGGTGGTAGATCCAAGTCTCATCCATAGTTATAAAACGACGCAAGAATTCGGTTTTATTCGGCTTAAAACGCTTCAAATTACGCTGAGAAATTTGTTATCGATCCAGTTTTTGTTGAATTGTTAATGTGTGTGACACTAAAATGTAAAATATGGAGTACTCGTTCGTCTGAGATGCCTATGGCATTAGCAATTTCCCGCTTAGTCATATTTGGATCTTCAATAACCATATTATGTACCTGCTCAATAATTTCTGCTGTGGTTGCAGTTTTTGGTCTTCCTTCGCGTGGATCGTCTTCAAGGCTGGTACGACCACGATTAAATTCACCAGCCCATAATTCAACGGTGCGTTTTGTAGGTGAGGACTCCTTATACACTTCTAATAATTGTTCATAAATTTGCTTTGCTTTTAAACCCTTCAAAAAAAAGAATCTAATGACTGCACGATATTCAATTTTTTTCATATTAAAAAAAATCAATGACACGTCAACTTCAAATGGCTTGTAAACAAAGAAAGAATTGATAGAATGACTTGCAACTTTGCATGTGTTCTCAGGACAGTTACACCAACTTGAGAAAAAAAAGTTTGGAGCTAGCAGTGCCATCTCTTGGTGAGAGCAGGAACTTTTCAACCAAACTGGATTATGTTGCGTTAAGTTCGATATTTTTCATTATACCATAACCTCTTATTGATAATGATACACTCACAATATATTTTCCATTACCGACTGTAGTTTATTTAAAAAGAAATACGTAAAGTTTGTTTTTAAATAAAGAATTAATTGAAATTCATAGAAATATATTTTTTAACTATTTGTTTGAATCAGTCATTTAAAAAACAAACTATAAAAATTTACAGATATTCAGTAGGAGTCGATATTTTCTGTTAAATGTAAAATTTTTTGTTTTCTGTTTCTAAAAATAAAAATTAATATAATTGTTTTTTAACCAAAATAGTTTGTTTATATAAAAAATTTAAGAAATTATTCAAATATAGATACACACAGAAAATAAAAATATGTACACCTGTTTTTGTTGTGTTTTTTAAAATTACATACAAATATAAAAAAAAATCAATTTTAAAAACAAATCACAAAAATCTTTTTTTTTTTCACGTTTTGTCAGTTAAAAATTGATGATTATTTTAAAACTTCTTTCCATTGCTTTTATTACATTTGTCGATTATAAAACAATGATTGAAAATAAACAACAAAATGGGCTGAATATATTAAATATCTGTAGTCCTCTTTATGATTGTATTTTCGATTAATTTAATGTGAATTTTAGATTATTTTTAACGAAATAATATTGTGAGTGTATATTACCATATTTTTATTTTATTGAGTGTATGTTACCATAAAAAATGTTAAAATTATAGTAATTTACGGTTGACACGACTGGACAAATTGATCAGAAAAATAAGGAGCACATGTTTTTTTTTACTTTTAGGTCAGGTTACATTAAATTTTGTAATTAATGAAAACAAAAATTTAACTTTGTCGGACGGTGTAATTAGTATTTTACAGTTTTATTACAAAAATTAAAGTATACAAAAGAAAAATAGAGTTTTTTGTTACTTCAAAGTTTTCTATTTGTTACTTTGTTAATAAATTACAAGTTCTTTGTAGTTTTTATTTTCTATTAAGTAGAAAACTTGTTCATGCAAGAAAATTTGCAACATTAACAATTTTACACAAAATGCAGAAAGAAAAAAATAAATAACAGAAAATATGTCTGATTGTCTAACAAGGGAGATCGCTCGATGCAGACCTGGGACCGATTCTGAATGTGTGAAGCTGCGAAATGATAAAAATTTTCACTTCTTCGCAAAAAATTCGATTTTTGATATAACTTTTGCGAAAAATATCTGTCAAAAATGTAGCATATGAATTTTTTTTCTTTACCAAATAAAGGTCCATGGAAAAATGAGAGTGTTGTACAATTTTACAAACATTGTTAGCTATTATTTTTTTAACATTAAATTGATTATTTTTTAACATTTTGTATTTTTTCTTAACCCTACGGTCCATAACAGAGCACCCGGGTAACAATTTGAACTTTAAAGTGCTACTGTTCCTATAATATTGAAGATATCAATATGAAACTCCAGATCATCAGAGATATATTAACCAAAAAATGAGTTTAATGTTTTTGCATACAGGGGTCCATGACCAGGGTACCCCGGTACCTTAGTGCAAATTACCTTATATTTTAAAGAAAAAACGTTTGTTTTATTTTTACTTTTATTTTATAATGTTTATTGATGTGTAAAATATGAACTGTAATTGTTTCTTAGTTGAATTATTTATATTTTATTAATTTTAACTTATTTCTAATATTTGATGTCTTATGTTGAGTCATTGTTGAAACATGGAATACATTTTGATATTGTATTAGTATGTTGATCGCTAACTGGTTTCTTGCATACGCTGCAGACTTTTCTCGTCTTTCTTCTCCTTTTATCTGGCAAAGAAGCGCACAAATAACAGCTTCCTGTTATTGGCTTCCTGACATCAGTAGAAGCGGCGTTGAAGTAGATGGTTACTTGGCATAGGTTACCGTCTTCCCTGGTCTTCCCAAAAAGCTCTCAATTGCTGTTTGGGTGAAAAATGGCGCGTTACTTGGCGATTGGTTACTCTTTCTTCTATTATTGGTGCACACAAGTCTTCAGCAAGTTTACGCAAAACGCGTTTTCTCCGTATTGTTTGATATGGAACAGTTGTGTTATTCTCATTAATAGCCTGTTCCTCTATTTCGAAAGAACACGTTCGTTCGCTTTCTAGTCGAAAGAAAACTGATTTGGGTTTTACTAACTCTATTTCTATGCGAACGATGGCTCGAACGACAAGTCGATTGAAAACGTAACTGTTTTCATACAAATTTTGGTTTCTCTATTTCGAACAGCTCGAACGCAAATGTCAAAATCAGTCACTTGCTATTTTTTTGTCGAGTAAATATATATTTGATATTTTTAATAGCAAAATGAAGTAAAAAATCAAGGGATAACAAAAGGTAAGTACAAAATAATATAATTAATTTTATTTTATTAAGAATTTAAAATTTTAGTTAAAAAAATCAACAATGGACCAGCCGAAGACGCATGTATTTTATATGGAAGAAAGGCCTGATTTTGCCTGAGGGACTCTGGTGTTCGGAGCAAACAAATTTTCTGCAGAGGAGGAAAATTTGACCAGAAAACTAAACTCCGTTTCACCCCCTATTACGCTGTTGCTGAGTTTTAAAAGGTATGTGTGTTGTTTGTGGCTTACGTTTGCCCAAGAAGCTCATATTAACATTTTTTTATTTTACATCTTTTATTTTACAAGAGCAGTGACCGCACCGAATAGACAACAGGCAACAGAAAAGCTTTCCGATTATCAATCTCACTCACAACCAATCGATAACAAACATTTTCAAAAATAAACACATTCTCAAATAAAAATTGATTTGTTTATTGTTATTTTTTTAATTCCATTTGTCATATACAGCTGATCACTGTTAAACAGGGTTGTTTTTATCTTTAAGCAGTTTAGTAGTATTTTTGCTACTTTTACAGAAAATTGTAACAAATACTCAAAATATATGATCTGGCATCTCTGTGATTTGTAAATGCGTAAGAAACAAAAATTGACACACGTAAGTCAAGTCGATCGAAGGCTTTCGAAATAGAGAAACCCAAATTGATTCGAATTCGAGCGACTTGCTTTCGTTCGACTAGTTTTTCGTTCGAGATGTCCTGGAATGATTTGCGCCTGCTATTATCAGCATTGCAATGAATTCGTATATTTCTGCCACTGCCGTATCCCTCCACTTCAATTGACGCTTTGTTGGGTTTGCTGCATTGTAGGCATCATAAGTTAAATTGTTGTGACTCCTAATTTGTTGACAAACAGGTGGTGTTGGTTGCCATTGAGTACCAACACGTGCAATCATACTTTCTGTTGTGCTTGATGTTGGTGCATTTTTTTCAACCATATCAGTTTCATTGTCACTTTCATCTTCAAATACATCTTGCTCGATTTGAATTGGCGTGTCAATAACGGCTGGAATTTCGTTGTCATTGTGCCAGTCTTCACTCTCTGAGTCTTGCATTTCTCCAGTAAATACCTCTTCTTCTTCCTCAATTGGCACTAAAGCGTCGTCATCCTCAGTCATATCATCAAGTATAGACTCAATATATCTGCTTCTGACTTCTTCATTCAAACGCATATATTGCCTTTCAGTTAAAAATTCTATTTTGCGGTTTATTTTTCTTCAACTTCACTGTTCAACTATTCAACTTATAATGACGAAATCATTGAAATGTATTCTTTTCTAGCGTAGCTGAACATTTGCTACCTAAAAACACAAACAATGCACAAGCAGGTACCACAAACAAGCAAAGAACCAAGCCTTATAAAACCAGTTTCTGTTTACTTTTGTGTGCCTGTTAGGTACAAAATGCCTATAGAAACCAGTTTTATCTTACAAACATGAAACTTGTACAGTTGAGATGTAAAAACTAAGCGTTTCTAATAATCTGTGCGGATATATGTATTATTTTATTTGAATATAAACGAAAAAACTGCACTAGGTACCCGGGTACCCTGGTCATCGAATCCCGTTCATCCAGCAGGTTATGGACCGTAGGGTTAAATTGTTTTTTTATTCTTTTATTTTCAAGAGAATTGCAGAATTTATAAAAAACAATAATTCCATTATTATAAAAACAAAAAATGCTCAAATCGCATTCGAAAAAAAAAACACGAAAAACCAAAATAAAATAAACTTGCCTCCTTTATCTCTTCCAGAAGCATAATATAAATCATATAAAGACATTTCGTTGTCTTAAATGTTTAATTTTACGAAAACAAAAGTATTAATTGAATTTTTTAACAAAATTTTGCTTTAAAACTGACGGAAAATTATCAGAGAGTCCTCATAGTAACAATTTTTTTTAATCCAGAATGAGAACCGCTTAAAATTAATATATGAAGTGAAAAATAACGGTGAAGTGAAATGAAAAAACTGTTTGTCATTTCGCAAATCATTTGGATAGGGCTCCCAGCAGATTTAAATGGATCTAGGATATGTTGTAGTGGACAAACAAATTATTATTTTGAAAACAAAACATAATATTATTTACAAGAATACAATGTTTTTAGTCACATTGAAAATTATTCTGGACACCCTTTCATTTAAAATTTCCTCAGAGTCTGAAGACTTTTTCCTATGAAAAGCCTTAGATTCCAATGAAAAAATACTTTAAACGAATAATTCCTCAGAATCTTTATGGTTTTCTCCTGTGAAATAAATCCCCATAAATAGAGCCTTTTTCCGAAGAAAAATGTAAAGATGGGCTTATTTTGGAAATAAAACAAAAAGTATTTAGAATCTTAGAAAATCTACCATGAAATTCCGAGAATATTTTATACAAAAATTCTTAGATTCTGAAGAGTTTTTCCTTCTAAAATACCCTTAGATTCTAATTTCTTTCTTTACTACTGAGATGGCTTAAGATTTTTAGAATTTTTTTATTCTATAGAAAATTTTTCAACCACAGTTTAGCCTTTAAAAATTAATAGTTAGGAAATTATCATTAGAATTTAATAGTTTTTCTGTAGTAGATAATCCCAAGAACCTGAAAGCTTTTCTTCAAGAAAAAGTTCTGAGCGCTGAATGTTTTTATAAATGCAACCCTCTCAGCGCTTTGAATCTGAAGAATTCCCCTGGGAAAAATGTTCTTAGAATTTAAATGTTTTTCTCTAGCAGAAACTTTTAGATTGCCATGGAAACTAAGCTGTTACACGATTCCGTTGTTGGTCTATTGTGAGCAAACTCAGCGGCAATCTTGCGGAAAGCTTTCTCATACTTAAGTGATCATTCAAAATTGAAACGACTGAGCCATGTGAGATGCCTATGTCTTCCACAATCTATCGCACATTCAATCTCCGATCGTACAATACCATATCGTGAATTTTTTCAATTGTTTTGGGTGTAGAGACCTCAACTGGGCGTCCAGAATGTTTGGCATCTTACGTGCTGGTAAGGCCATAACGAAAGTCAGTAAACAACTTTTTACCATTGAAATCGATGGTGCCGAGTCCCCATAGTATTTATCAAGCTTTTCCTCTGCATGGTTAGCATTTTTTTTTTTTTTGCAAAAAATAATGTTGAATGATCACTCGAAATTCACTTTTTTCAATTTTTAAAAAAATCCACGAGGTTGTATGTTTTTAACAGTTGTTAAACGGAAAGAAAATGACGGAACTTGCCCAAAATTTGACAGTAGTCTACGAAGAGGTGTTGCATTTCATATAACACAAGAGAAGTTCGAAAAGTTATGGACTTATTGAACCGTTTATGATGTTTAAAGATTTTTCTATAGGAAAAGTTTAGATCTGAATAATTTTTTAAAGGGAAACTCTCTAGGATGTTGTATTTTTTTTAAAGAAAAAGTACTTAGAATTCGGAGAATTTCCTTAAGGAAAAAATATTTAAAATTTTAAGGATATTCTTCAGCAGAAACTACTCAGATTTTGAGAGTTTTTGAACTTGAAAGAGTTCTAGAAATATGAGAATTTTTTTAGAAAAAAGTCCTGTGATCTGAGTTTTTTCTAAAGAAAACCCTTCTTAGATGCTGATAATGTTTTTATAGGAATAAGTGATTGGAATCTGTAGAATTTCCTAATGAAAAAAGTTCTAAAAACTTAAAGGTTTTTCCTTATGAGAACGTTCTCAGATTCTGAGGAGGATTCCTCTTGAAAAATTTGTAGAATTATAAGGATTTTTCTATAGGAAAATGTCTTCTGAATCTTAGAATTTTTCAAAGAAAATTTGTTCTGTAGGACAAAAACTTCAGAATTTAAGCATTTCTGTATTTAATTTATTGTATATGCTATATGATAAAATTTTAAATTATTTAAAAAAAAATGTTTGGTAACAGTACTTTTTTTTTTTTTAATTTGAAACAAATTTAAAAATAAATGCAGTCAAATCTACTAAATGCGAAATATATTCGTTTGGAGCAACTTCTTTACATTCGAAAATATAGTAGCTACAACTGAACAAATTTACATCTTTAATCAAATAATGGGTTACACCAATGTACAGTTTCCTTGTAGGTAAGAAACAAAAATTTTAGTAAAAGTAGAAGTACCATAAAAAGTGGAAAAAAAAATCAAAACATTTCATTTGCACAAAGTTTTTTGCAACATTTAAATGCCATTAAAAGTTTTCGCTGAAAATATGCTTTTGCATGCGTTTTCTTACCAGTAGATGTGTTTTGTATGTTCTTAAAACCAACTTTGATATTATTGTTGCTATTTTTGTTAGGTCGTCACAATTACAATTTTTTTCCCTAACTACGCACTATAGGGCAAAATTCGTTTGACTTGATTTTTAAATTGAATTTTGTACTTTTTCTTATTTAAATGTCTTAAATAGTTAAATATTAAATATAACTTCTTTTGTTTTTTCCATTTTAACATCACTTCCATTGTACTACAATATTATTATCCATTATATACTTGTGAATAAATTAGTGGTTTGGGAAATATGCCATAAGTTTGTGAATAAAGTATGAAAAAATATGATAATATGTTGAATCGAGAGGGTGTTGCTATAGTATGTGTAAGTAACTGCATAAAAGTAATATAAAAATAGTTTGTTGTTTTCGTTAAAAGGGAAATTATGCATAAAAGTTAAGAATGTCTAGGTTTATTCCTTTGGTTTAAGTCAAAAAAACATGTCGTTGTTGCTGCTGTCATTTTTGAGTTTGGTGGTGTAAGAACAAAAACTCTAGTCAAACAATCTAAAATTTACTATCGTTATGTCAGGCACGCATAAAATTTTTACTTATAATAAGGAAAATATTTGTTCGGTTATGAAAGCAATGAGTACCAAAACCACACAACACATATAAAAAATAAAGTTTATGACGATGCATCTTGTATTTTATTAATATACTTCTTTTTATATACTTTCTTTCTAATTTCCTGTTTGTAAATAAATATACATTGTCATAATTATTTGTATATGCAGTGAACATAAAGGAGCTAGATACTCTAATAATAAAGTAAAAAAAAAATATGAGTGTGTGGTGTAGTTTTAAGGAATTTTAAAAATGTTGTAATAGAAATAGAGAGACGAAAAAGAATACGATAAATTTGAAGTACCAAGAGATTCTGCAAAAATTTGAAATTTTTTTAACTGTGCAATTTGAAAAAGCTAAAATCTTTTTAAATATCTTAGAAAATTATAAAATAACAGATTTGCACCAAAGGAACCTAATTGCGTTGTACCCCAAGGCGTATACTTATTATCAATTCGTATTACGTATACGTCGTGTATATAAATTAGTATAATCACAACCAGGGATGGAAAAAATGTTTTCTGTTATTGTACCAACCAGACAAACAAATTGTACTTTTACGATCCTCACGGTACCAAAATTTGTTCCGCTTTTTTAACAATTTTATCGTATTGAGTCAGATTTGCTTAGACACTAAAAAGACTTAAAAAAATTTAAATTGACGGGGTTAAACAAAATTCACCACAAAACTTTGTTAAATTTTACTCTAATTTTTATAAATGTTACACTTTTTTTTCTATGTGTCCGCCTGCCTTGGAGGGCAATTTAGCTTTTCAGGATTTGCTGTTAAAAAATTTAAAGGCATTTAATAGCTTTTTAACAATTATACATTTTTTTTCTTATTTTTTTTTTTTTTTTTTTGTTTTGAGAGGTAATTTTCAATCAGCTATTCAATTTTACCACTTCCAAATGTTTTAGTACAATGTGTATGCAAACATTTGGAACATTTAATGTGACACCAATTTAGAGCCGGTTCAACTTAAAACTGACTTTATTTTTTACTATAGTAGCTGAATAAATAAAAGCAGGTTTTTAGTATAAAGTTGCTTTTAAATAAGTCGACTTTATGTTATGTTGTTTTATCAAGTTATAAACTGAAAATTTTAAAAAATTTCAAATTGTATTAAATGAGCCGCGGTAGTACCACGGTACCAACCAAAATGTACCAAAAAAAGTACAATTGTACCATGTTTTCGATCCCTGATCACAACCTTTTTGAAATTATTGCATTTAAATTAAAAGCACGAAAATATTACTTCTAAATGTAAAGAGAACGAAATTCATTATAAAAATTTAACAATTTCCTTTTCTTTTTCATAAACAGAAAAAACAAATTTGTGCTCACAACTGCTATTTTTACTCATCGAATGTTTCTATTGTGGTCACCGAATTAAGCGGTTTTGTTGACAGAAATCTAGTTTAGACAATTGTTGTACGGCTGTGACACGAAAATTTCATTTTGCTTAACTAAAATTTGGTTGTCACATCTGAAAAATGCGATTGCTTCAATGTCAGCACGAATGATATTTCTTCAGTAAAAATATCTACGAGTCTTTGTGTGTTAGTACTACAATAAGACATTTTCAATGGACTACCAGCCGTATGAATACACATTTAGTTGCCCAGCAAATACAAAGGCTTTCACGTATTACCCTTTGTATTATTATTCTAACTTTTTTTTATATATCTAAGATGTCCCAAAATGTAAGGTGTTATGCTTATGCGCAAGCTTTCGAAAAATAAATAATAATACGCTACGCGTATGGATATTAATAATTGGTAGCTAATCACCAATTATTTTTAATGATCCGTAAGAAATTGAGTAACAAATTAATTTTTTAACTCCTGGTAATCAATTATAATTTAACTTTGAGTAAACAAGAAGGTAATGCGATGAAGTGCTGTGAATCCCAATTGCTAATCTGCTTTTCTTTTTTAAATATATAAATTAACTCTTTGACGGCCAATAGTTTATAAATGTCCCATTTTTTTTTTCATATTTTGCCCATTTTTAACAGATATTCTTAAATCTGACTTTTATGAACAGAGGATAGTTTTTGCTTTCACTCAATACTAACCATTTGGATCAATACGGTCTTGGAGCTAATAGGATCACCCCAAATTCATAAAAAAATTATATTTTTACATAAGATTTAGTACATATTTTCTGGAATCTTATTGGAAGACAAAATATCAAAATTTTTGTAGGACTTGGTCAATTTTTTCAGGTTTTCAGAATCATCGATATATTTAAAATTGGTTCACTCCATTTCTTATAGGAAACTGATACAATTTTTTTGCTCAGTTTTTTAAATTTTTTGTTCGCATTGAAATTCATTATTATAAATAGATCTTAAATTTTGTTGAATAATTTCCTACAGAAGGGGCATGAACTGCTAAAAAAAAATGTAAAGGTTAGTCAACAGAAAGAGCTATAGAATCAAAAGAAATTTTTAGAGGAAAAATTCCTTTAAATTTTGGCTATACACTCACCAAAAAAAGGCTGTAATGGCAACTGTAAATTTTGCTGTTATTACGGGAAATTCTGCTAATTTGAGCCCAGCGGTATTTTTTTGCTAATCTTAGCAACACATGTCTGCTGACGTGTAGTATAATGAAATTAGTAGAAAAATTAGTAGCCGCTACTAAATTTGAGTAGACTTTTTGTAAAGTGGAATTTAAAATCTGTTTGTTGAAATCAGCAAAAAAAATTACTAAATTTTATTAATATTAGTAAAAAGCTTTCAATTTATTTTTCTTCTCGACAATCAAAAATTTTTAATATATTTTTTAAAAAACGAATTAATCATTTTGTTTTAATTAGGTAATTTCTGTTTTGAAAAATATTTTGGTCAAGTTTTTTTTTTACTTTGAAGGTTAAATTTTAATTGTTTTTAGGGCGGATTTTTAGAACTAAAAAACCTTTTTAGTGCTATTTTAAGTGGATGTCCTCTTTTTAGACATCAGTCGGTATATTCGCTTCCGATCCCTTTTTTTAATATATGTAACATTTTAAGGAAATTTAAGTTTGTAGGTGTAAGTTTTAATTAGAAATAACATTTCCTCCAATAACCACTTTTTTAAAATTAGTAATATTTTTTGCTAATTTTAGCAAATCGGTTTTCGAAAATTTGTAAAATGATTTCTGAAATTAGCAACAAAAATTTGTAAATATTCTGTAAAATTTCTGTAATTTTTAAAATGTAAATAGCAAAAAGATTTGCTAAATAATAATTTTTTACTAAAAATAAGTACAAAAATAGTAGAGTGGGATTGAAAACCGATTACAAATTTTTCTACTAACTTTTTTTTCTGAGTGTAGCAAAAAGTTCTCTTGGTATGAGAATTTTCTGTAGAATAAGTGCCCAAGGATTTTTCTTTACTAAAACTCGTTACAGCCTAATTTTTATATTTAAATTTGCCAGAGTCTTTAATTCTGAAGACTTATTCCTGAAGAAAACCTTTCAAGTTCTGAGAAATTTTTACCGTTGAAAATCGCTAATATTCTAAACCTCAAATTCTGAATAATTTTTCTATTAAAAAAATGTAAAAATATATAAAAAAAAACCCTAAAATTTAAATATTTTTCTAAAAGAGTATTTTCAGATTCTGAGGACTTTTTCTGAAAAAAAACACTTACTGATTCCGTGGTTTTTACTATATTAAAACCTTTCCCGAGCATGATGGCTTTCCAAGAAAGAGTAGTTTCTAGAAAAAAGATCTCAAAATCAAAGAAGTCTTTATAATATAAGGCTTTTTACAATTTCAGGTTTATCTGAGCAAATCTTTTCTTATATAAATAACAAATTCAATATAGTCATCTCTAACGGCCCTTGTAAAAATACAATATTAAATTCTAATAATTTTTTCTTTATGTAAGCAACATAAAATTGTGGATATTTTTCGCTAAAAACACGATTTTGAGTCCTTTAATATAAAAAAAATATTTGTTTTATAAAAAATTTTCCGATTTGATGATAGTAATAAATGTTTATTGTTTTTAAGAGTGGCTTCTTAGAATTCTGGTGTTTTTTTTATTTAATAGAGGATCCTTTGCTTAAAACAAATTATTCAATTTAAAATGGACCGCATGTTAAACGGATGCAAATAATTTCCAAAGCAACCCAGTTTTGAAACGTTTTACTATAGAAAATTTTGGAGCTACAGTTGCACCTTCCATCGAGGTAAAACCCTTGACAGCAGGGATTTTTTTCATGGTTGGCAAACAGTACCTTTTGATTATTGCGGTTGTTGTCTACCACGCTCAGGTCAATAGCGATACCTAATTTTGTTGATTTTTAAAATTGTTAAAACACTCTTGTGAGCTAGTGCGTTATTTTGATCCCAAGGGTTACAATAATATTTTGCATTTATTGCTTTCCCTTTGTGAAGGCAGTCGATCAATGAAATACCTTTGCAATCCTAGAAAACCGTTAACAAAACTTTATCAGCAGATAGAATTGTTTTTGCCTGCTTTAGTGCACTTCTTGCAATTTCATTCCGTTATTTTTATTGTAATTTTGTCTCTGGTTTGAAGTCATCGAACCATTGTTCCATCAGCAGTTATAAAACGATGATTAAAATAAATTTTTTTTCACTTAAGTCAAGCTTAAGAGATTTTTATTTGAATTCGTTTTTGATCATTTGTTAATAAATGCAACCACCTTGGAGAAAAAGTTTGCATATGTAATGTATGTAATACAAAATAAAATTATCAAAAGAGATACCTATGGCATTATCTATTTTAAGCATTTTCACTCACTCAGCGAAAAACATGGTTGCAACATGATCACTGCTACTATAATATGCTTGGTTGTCACAATCGTTTGTAAGTAGGCTGTAACCAACAATATGATCAATACTACCATTATTACTTATAGTAAATATTTATTATTTTATGATTGTCACTTTATATTTTTTAACATACTGTAACCATACTGTGGTAACATAAATTGACTTTGTAAAAAATGATAACTATGGACTCAGTCAATTAGTACTTATAAATCTAATAAAACATTTGAAAACAACTTCAAATACATATTAAATTAAAAAGAGGACTACTGATATTTTATTATATTCACACCATTTTGTTGTTTATTTTCAATCATTGTTTAATAATCGACAAAAGTAGTAAAAACAATAGAAAGTTGTTTAAAATAACCATAAATGTTTAACTGACAAATCGTTGAAGAAAAACGATTTTTGTGGTTTATTTTATAAATTTAAAGTTTTTTATTTGTATGGCTTTGTGTGTATGTACAGTATTGGCCATAACTAAAGCACCCCCTCAGTAAATTTTTTTCACATCATCATTTTTTTAATAAAAACAAAGTTTTTCAGATGTATAAGCTTATAATATTATGAACTTATATTGTGTATGATCATAAAACATTAATATAATAACGGTTCATTTTATAAACAATTAGTTAAAATTTATAGAACATTTAAAAGCACAAAAAGAAACGGACAAAACAATAGCACCCCCTTATATTATGTTTAAATATTTGAACACGTCACTGCATATTTGGAATGCGAGTTAACGGTACTCACCTCAAATGCATGATAAATATCAGAAAAAAGAAATAAAGATATATTTAGTGTGTATAATTTAAATTTTTTTGCAGTTTAGTATATAATAAGAACAATGGCAAGAAACAAGTACTCAAGTCAATTTAAAATTAAAATAATTGATGACTGGAAGACTGGTTGATCACGACATGAACTGAGTAAAAAATATTCAATAAACCGATCAGTAATTTCCATGCTAATTTCAAGGTTTTTGCAGACTGGTCGAATATCACCGTTGCATTCGGGACGACGTCCACGTAGAACCTCTCAATATGATGACTCCATGATTAAAGGAGCTCTACAAAAAGATCCCACAGCGTCTGCTTGTCAATTAAAAAAAAAGTTTAAACTTGTGCGTTAGTGAAAGGACTATCCGTAGAAGAGCAGCTGAAGCAGGATAATTCAGCCGACGACCAGCAAAAAAAAATCATTCATATCAGCAAAGAATAGGAAAGCTAGACTTGAGTTTGCCAATGCCCACATTGACTGGAGTGTCCAAAAATGGAAGACAGTGCTATTCTCTGACGAATTTACATTTAATTTAAAAAATTCGGATGAAATAAGACGTGTACGCAGACCAAAGGGAGAAAGACTAAATCCTAAGTATTGCAAAGCAACAATTAAACACGGAGGAGGCAATGTAATGGTCTGGGGTTGCTTCTCTGGTCAAGGAATTGGCCCGATTCATAAAATTGATGGTATTATGGATCGATTCATGTATCGTGACATTTTGAATGAAGTTATGTTGCCATATGCTGACGATGAAATGCCACTTCAATGGAGGTTCCCACAGGATAACGATCCCAAACACACCTCCAAAGTTTGTAAGGCCTGGCTACAAAGCAATAAGATTGAAATTCTTGATTGGCCTGCTCAATCCCCCGATCACAATCCTATTGAGAACTTGTGGGAGATTGTAAATACTAAAAAAAATCGGGAAAATTGCCGAAATAATGATGATCTATTTCGAGCCGTAAAACTAGCCTGGGAAGGAATATCGCAAGACATCATAAATAATTTAATATATCGATGTCTAAGAGATGTGCCTGTGTCATTCAAAACAAAGGATTTGCCACTAAATATTAATTTTAATTTTTTATATCCAAGAGGGGTGCTTTAGTTTTTCCATTTTATATTCGGATCTGAATTGTTTTTTTTATATTAAATCACTTTTTATAGAACATTGAACTACAAAAGCTTTTGTCTATCAACAAAAAATAAATTAAAATAATAGATTACACATTTGAAATACCTCGTTTTCTTTTTTAAATTAAGATATTAAAAATAGCCACTGAGGGGGTGCTTTAGTTATGGCCAACACTGTATATTTAAATGATTTCTTGTAATTTTTATTGAAATAATTTTGTATATAAACAAACTACTTTGGTAAAAAAAAAAAAACAAAAAGGAATTATATGAATTTTTATTTTTAGAAACAGAAAACATAAAATTTTACATTTATCAGAAAATATCAAATCCTACTGAATGTCTCTAAATTTGTATAGATTGTTTTTTGAATGACTGATTCAAATAGTTAAAAAAATATATTTCTATGAATTTCAATTAAAAAACAAACCACAAAAATCGGTTTTATCAATGTTTTGTCCGTTAAAAATTGATGATTATTTTAGACGACTTTCAATTGCTTTTACTACTTTTATCGATTATTAAACAATGATTGAAAAAAAAAAAACAAAATGGGTTGAATATAATGAAAAATCAGTAGTCCTTTTTTTAATTGTACTTTTGATTAATTGAATATGTATTTTATATTTTTTTTAATGAAATAATATTTTAAGTGTATAAAGCAACACTTTCACCTAACACATTCACCATATCATTATTAACTTTTTTGTCGCGATAAACCTTTTTTATATAAATATTTAATGACACCACGAACTTCTAATTTTTACATTATTAAAAAAAAAACAATAAAGCTGTTACTTTAAGAATTAGTTGCCAAATCAAAATTAAATTTAACGTGTGTTCATAACTTTTTGCTCCTTCAAATTTAAAATTTTTTCAAATTTACAATTTATTTTTAACAGCTATAATCGAAATCGAGCCGATTCATTCCCTGACCTTTATATTCCGAGAAGGCAGTGAACATGTTCAACACATACAAATATTACCATATATTCGTCATGAAAATTAATGAGCTTTTACATCGAATTATATGCAATACACTCAGAAAAAAAGTTGGTATAAAAATTTGTTAATGGTTTTCAATCCTACTTTACTGTTTTTGTACTGATTTTTAGAAAAAACATAATTTTATTTTTTTTGCTATTTACATTTTATAAATTACAGAATTTTTACAGAATATTTACAAATTTTTCTTGCTAATTTCAGAAATCATTTTAAGAATTTTTGAAAACCGATTAGAGAAAATTAGAAAAAAATATTAATTTTAAAAAAGTAGATATTGAGGAAAATATTATTTGTAATTAAAACTTACACCTACAAACTTAAATTGCCTTAAAATGTTACATAGATTAAAAAAGGGATCGGAAGTAAATATATCGACTCTTGTCTGAAAATAGGACAACCACTTAAAATAGCACTAAAAAGTTTTTTTGGTTCTAAAAATCAGCCCTTAAAGCAATTAAAATTTGACCTTAAAAGTAAAAACATTGACTAACATATTTTTCAAAATGAAATTATAACAAAATGATAAATTTCTTTGTTTTTACAATTTTTAAGCCTTTGATTTTTTTTAATTTTGATTAAAATAATTTTTGAAAAAAAAAATTAAATAAAAGAATTTTGATGATCGATAAAAATAGATAAATTTGAAATTTTATACAAATTTAATTTGGCTAATTTTAGCAAAGAGATTTTAAATTCCACTTTACAGAATGTTTACTAAAATTTACTAGCGGCAACTAATTTTTCCATAAATTTCATTGTACTACACGTAAGCAGACATGTATTGCTAAGATTAGCAAAAAATACCGCTGGGCTCAAATTAGCAAAATTTCCCGTAATAACAGCAAAATTTTCAGTTCCCATTACAGACTTTTTTTGGTGAGTGTAGACTCTAATTCGATTGTTTAATATTTAGATATTAATAATGAGCAGCCATTACTGAGATTTTGTTGAGTGTACAAGTATTTCTGTTATACATATAGCATATAGATGCCTATGGATTGTTAAGCAAATGTTTGTACAGTTAAACCCCGAGTTGAACCACTTTCAAAAGGACGTAGATTCGGCGAATTATAAAATCGTAACCTATACATAAATATATTTGCATTTTAAGTGAAAAACAAAAAAAAAAAAAACGTTAAAAGGATGTTTTTTCTAAAAAAAAAAAATGTGAAAAAACAAAAATAAAAAAAAATATTTATAAACAATATTTAAGCAAGTAAAAATAAATTTGTAGTCTTTCACACGAAAAAGATTAATTTCTTATTGCAAATAGCAAAAGTTGATTAACTTGTAAGAGTTTTTATACCATTCAAATGGTGATACTGCTTCTGTTTTAAAAGAACGCTCATCAGAGAGGAGGGAGCACAAATCGCAGTTCGACTGTATTGTATGTACTATTTAAGAGGTAGAGTGAAGATAAAAAACTTTCTTATACGTACAGCTTAAATTAGATATTGCATATGTATTCTTTGTATGTGACTATGAGGAGTTTTAAATACTTATATGTGTGCGTTTGCTTTACTGTATGATATTATACAATTTCCTTAGTATTTGTGTTTGGTGTATATGTTTGCTCTTATTACAATTGGTTTTGTATATTTGTATTTCGGCTGCTGTTGCCACTGCTGTTTGTTGTCGTCAGCACAGTCTTTTATTGTTGTAATCGTGATTTTTTGGCTTATTTTGTTTCCTAGTTTTTTGTTTCCTTATTCTTATACTTTATTTCCTTATAAAGACTTTTCCATTAGACTTCCTCTTGAAGTTTGTTTCTTTATTTCTATTATCACTGTCATCAGCATCATGGTTCTATGCTGAGTGTGTGTGTGCTTTTCTTAAACTTATTGTTGTCATCGTTATTGTTGCTGACTTTCTTAGTTGGGTTTCTTGCTTGGTTGGTTGATTGCTGCTGAGTTTTGTTCCTTAGTTAGTTTTTATTTAAAAAGTTATCTTTGCATTTGAATTTGTGTAAGTCTGCATGTTTGTTTTTGTTCATGTGTGTGTTTTTTTTTTTTGTCTCTTCATTTTCTTATTTAGTTGCTAGAATATCAAGTATTAACCCTAAAATGTATAAATTTCTTTAGAAATGGCTCCTTTATATTCATTCAAAATAAATTGTTTACAATTAAACAGTTTACTGTAAAGCAGGCTTAATTTACTTAAAATTAATTAAAATTTTTCCTTTATTTTCATTTATACATTTTAGGGTTAAGCTATGCCTGCAAAATAATCTAAAAGTTAATTTTCAATTTCTTGCATATTCATTGTTTATCATTGTTTATTCAGAAAATGTAATGTAAGGAATATGTATTTATAAAATTCAAAATTTATTACATTTTACAATAAAGCAATTGTTGGCTTTGTATAATGTGTAAAAGACAGACAAAAATGGGCAAAGTATTTTTAAATAATTTCCAATTATTTATTTGTTTTGTTGAGCAATTTTGCAAAAGGCCTTAAACAAATACTTGGTTTCGATGCACAAATAACAACTACTTTGTGGTTGTGATAGTCGACAAATATTTAATTAAGAACATTTGAAATGAGTTTAAACTAGAGCCTACGGTCAATACCGGTTAACCGGATAAACCGCTTCTTACTGTATACCCGGTGAGACACAAAGAACGGATAGACCAGTATACCAGGGCGTAGGTATTATAAAATATGTTTTTTTTCCTAAAAAAAATTTTTTTAAATTATTTTTTAAATTAAAAAAAAAAATAATTAAATAAGTCTTTTTTGTAATAAAAGTACTTTCTATAAAAAAGTACCTTTTTCAAGACTTTCTTAAAAAAGTATTGAATTCACCGAATATGTTTTTCTAAAACCCGGGCTTTCTGTATACCCAGACATTCGGTCTGACCGAATGGACCGGGTAGGCCGAAACCCGGGTAATGGTTGACTCTAATTTGAATATTTATCCTCAATTATTTATGTATTCTAATTCGTTAAATATTAGAACAGATTATGTATTGGAATAGATGAAGTAGAAAAATTAATTATTTTTCCTAAAACTTCCAAAAAAACTTCCCATATGATTCTATGTCTATGCTGGAGAAGAAACCTATATGACAAACTTCAAAAACCACTTTACCGAATTTTTATCCACGTTTACCAGTTAATATTAAATATTTCACAAGGTATCTTATCTCTTAATAAATGCAAGCCCTCGGAAAAATATATTGTAATTTGAGATTTCTTGGGAGACTATTTGTTCTTACCCGTTAATATTATCAGCATCCCCATCTAAGTGGATGTCTTATCCGAAGTAATAGACTACGAATTTTAAAATACTATCTCTGGCTGTTCGGAATGGGTGAATACGGCAGCATTTTTCCCCTTTTATTGGATATTTGCACACTCAGATTATTATGTAGTATACTATTTGTAGATTAATGAAAAAGTTTACAGTTCAGATAAAAAAGTAACATACATTAATTTTTAGCATAATATCAATTTTAACTTTTTTATACAATTGTTCAAAATGATTTACTGTCATTTAAGGATTTTTTTTCAGTTTCATTTATTTTTGCCATTTGTTTAAAATTTAATAAAAACTTACCCACAAAACGGAAAATTGTGGTTTATTTGTTTTCCTGTAACGACACAGTTACCAAAATTTAATTTTTTTTGCTGTCTCTTTAAATAAAATATTGAAAAAATTCCAATTTGTTTTTCATTTAAATTATTTATTTATAAACAAAATTATTTCAATTCAAATTACAAAAACTTCAACAAACACACACATATGCTAATTCACACAAAATGTGTCTATGGACTGTTTGAGTATACATTTTTTGGATCAAAAAACAAACAAAAATAAAAAAAAAAACAAAAAACGAAAACAATTTCAAATAAATGAATAATCAGTTTTTTTACGCAATTGATAGGTAAAATTTTAACATTTAGTTTTAAATGATTAATCATTTGTTTCATCCTGGTGTGACAGTTGTTTTAATAAAAAGTAAGTAGATCGATTTTTAAATGAAATATCATTTCTGTTAAACGGTATTTTCTGTTATTTTTACTTACAAACTATTTTAAGTGTATATATTTAGAAAATTACTATGTATAAATTTTCTATCCCTTGTACATATTGCAATGCAGAGCTATAAACTAAAAGGATTCTCCAAATCTGCTCTATCCTCTTTCTAAAGAAAGCATCTGACTAGTTTGTTCGTGATGTCCAAAAAGTAATGGGTACTCAGAGGGTAAAGTCCACCCATTAATTTGTAGTTTTTGTGAGAAGTTAATGACCATTTATTACTTTTAGGACATCGCGAACAAAATTAACTAAGCGAGTAAATAAGCTGGTAAGTAGATGAAACCCTTGTTTTTCTGGGTAATAATTAATGTATGGGCTGCATAATGGCGCTCCAAAATGTAAATGAGGAATAGAAAATGTAATAGTCCAACACGCTTACAATACAATGCCTACACATGAAATTAACCGTAAATTTTTTTGTTCTGCATTTAAAAGTTTCAAACAATAATATTTTATTTGAGTATAATATGCCTGTAATACCAGGGCAGGTATTGACCAATGTCTGTAACTTTCTGCAATTCCCGTCTCTTTACTGAAAGGGCAATACTGCTCCTATCAACAGGCATATGTCAAAATTTGAGAAAATGGAAAAAATGAAGGAGACTATATTTAAAAATATAATTATTTTTTTCCAAAAACCTGTGTTTTATTTTTATTTAAAAAGTCACGGATCCGCTTTTTAGTTAAGAGATATTTGATAAATTTTTCGGATTTTTAAAATTTTGCAAAAATGCAACTTTTAGACGTTAAAGTTAATCTAGTAAAAAAAATTGATTAACTGTTTAATTCCAGGGCAAGCTTGAGCACTTAATCCACCTTCTGCTAGATTTTGTCGATAGTGGTAATTGCCTGCATTCATTTTTCTGTGCAAAGACTAAAAAAGTGTATGTAACATTAGCAAATTTCACACAAATATTAAATTTGTTATTGAATTTTATAATCAAGTTGTCTTTGATGCAATAATGACCTGTAAACTTTGAATTAACACTAATATTTTCTAAATCATTGTTCATTTGAAAAGGTAATTAAGTATTAATTACGATTATGTAATCATTTGCATACTATACTAAACATTAAAAAAAACAGTAACTAACAAAATGTTTAATCAATTCAATCAAAAAAAACAGTAACTAACAAAATGTTTAATCAATTTCTATGCAGACTTTTTATATCAAAGCAATTTCAATTTAGATAACAGTTGGTTTTATAAGTTATTAAAATTAGGCCAATTAGAACTCTCAAAATTCATTTTGAAATTTCCGCATACATCGTCGAACTGACCTAATGTAAGGAAAAATGGTGTACCATGAATCACATAAAGACTTACGAAATGATTTTTTTTTTAATTTTTTTTTTTAATAAGATATTATTATTTTTAAATTTAGTAATAAAAAAACAATTTGACATACACTCACCAAAAAAAGTCTGTAATGGCGACTGAAAATTTTGCTGTTATTACGGGAAATTTTGGTAATTTGAGCCCAGCGGTATTTTTTGCTAATCTTAGCAACACATTTTTGCTGACGTGTAGTACAATGAAATTAATAGAAAAATTAGTAGCCGCTACTAAATTTTAGTATACTTTTTGTAAAGTGGAATTTAAAATCGGTTTGCTAAAATCAGCAAAAAAAAATTACTAAATATTATTAATATTAGTACAAAATTTTAAATTTATTTTTTTTTATCGAGCATTAACATTTTTTTATTTTATTCAGGGACTGAAACCGAACCTGAACACAAACGGGTTCAGGTTCGCTGTTTATGAAAACTTTGAACCCGAACCCGCTGAACCCAAAAATTTAACCGGGTTCGGGTTCAAAAATATAAAAAAATATTCTTGCTGTTCATGGCGTGAGAAATGTTTGATAGAAAAATCATAAAAACCTTCATTTCTTGCATTTCTTTTAAGCAAACATTTGATCAATGCAGAGCTATTAGCAAAAAACTGCGAACACCAAAAATTTCTTCTATAGCTAAAAAGCTAAACTTGAAAAAAGCCGTACTAGACTCTCAAACTAGATGAAATTCCAGTTATGACGTCGTTCAAACCTTATTAGAATATGGGAGTTTTTGTTCGGAATTACTGGATGCTGCATTAACTATGAATGATAATATTTGGAATATTTGTGAAAAATTCGTAGATGCTTTTGCACCTGTTTAAAAATAACGCTGAAACTACAAGAAGAAAAGATGACTTTAGGCGATTTTTATAGAACTAAAATTAGAGCTAACAAAATATGACAAAACAAAAATATTTTCACAAAAACTATATTTAAATATTATAAAAAAAGAAAAGCAATTTATTAAAAATCTACTTTTGACTGCAGTATTATATTTAGATAGCAGATTTAAGTTAATGCTAAGTCCCGAAGATGTTGAAAATGCTAAAAGACATATTTTAAAAACAATTAACATTTTCAAAAATTTGCAAATGGAAAGAGAAGAAGAGAATTTAATAAGAGAATCAATATATTGTTCTTCAGGAGATAATGAAGATATGCTCGAACAAGTTCTAAAAAAGAAGGAAAGATTTTTTAAATCTAATTTTTCAAAAAGGCCTTTACAGCCTTGAAATTCATTTTGTCGCCACATTGAACAAATTTCAAGGAAGAAAACTTAAAAAAAAATATTAATTGTAAAATTAAACGAAAATTTCTTTGAAAGACAAACAAATTTCTTATTAATAAAATATTTATACTTTTTTTAATTGTTGAACCCGAACCCGGAACCGAACCGAACCCGGACCTAAACTATTTATTTCGATAAACCCGAACCTGAACCCAATTTTTTCATGGTTTCAGTCCCTGATTTTATTTTTTTTTTAAATATTTCATACAAAATTAAAAAAAAAAAATAAAGGCTTAAAAATTGTTAAAACATAAACGAATTAATAATTTGTTTTAGTTGGTAATTTCTTTTTTAAAAAAATATTTTAATATTTTTTTTTACTTTTAAGGCCTTAAATTTTAATTGTTTTAGGGCTGATTTTTAGAACTAAAGAAGCTTTTTAGTGCTATTTTAAGTGGATGTCCTATTTTCAGACATGAGTCCCTTTTTTAATCCATGTTACATTTTAAGGCAATTTAAATTTGTTGGTGTAAGTTTTAATTACAAATAACATTTCCTTCAATATCCACTTTTTTAAAATTAGTTAATTTTTTTGTTAGTTTTAGCAAATCGGTTATAAAAAATTTGTAAAATGATTTCTGAAATTAGCAACAAAAATTTGAAAATATTCTGTAAAAACTCTGTAACTTGTAAAATGTAAATAGCAAAAAGATTTGCTAAATAATATTTTTTTACTAAAAATCAGTACAAGAATAGTAAAGTGGTATTGAAAACCGTTTACAAATTTTTCTACTAACTTTTTTTTCTGAGTGTACATGTGTATCGTAACGTCCAATTTTTAATTTTTTACACCGCTAGTTGTAAAAGTCGAAAATTTATCTTTTCGTATTGCAATGTAGGGCAGTAGAAAAAATTCCACCATTTACAATAAATAAATTGCTTCATATAAGTGATTTAATTTTAATGATGAGAATTAGGTTTTTAAATAAATGTGTCAATTGCCTTTAGACATACTTTCAGTTGTAATTTTTTTTATAATTTCTTAACTATAGGTTTTATATGAAACAGAGGATCTACACGTCTAAAAAACATCCAATATATGTTAAAAGCATTGATCATATCTAAAGCAAAATAATAGACTTGAGGCTTTAAATAAATTAATTCTCACACATTTGCAAAAAAAAAAAAAGAAAAATATAGCTTTTATCAAAGCCCAAATTTCCACAGAGATAGTTTAATCAATAAAATAACGTTTCATGATATCAAAAAGTACTTAAAATTAAAATGTGCTTGACTATTCCAAAATTTTTGAGGTACACTTAAGTATTTTTTTTAATTGTTAAGTTTACCATTAATTAATTTCAATAATAACTGAATAACTTATTTTTTAAAAGTAGCCCAATTTTATAATTATTAAGACATAGTAATAATAGCAATATATCGTATTGAAAAATTAATTTACAGTACACCACGCCCGTTTCTTATCTACTTTATAGGTCCAAATTGAGCTAAATAAAACTCTTAGAATAACTTATTTGTTTAAAAAAAATGTCAAAAATATACAAAAGATCTCACATTTCATGATACACTAGAACCTTTCCCCTATATCATTTTTTTAGCAAATATTGTCTTCCCCACACCAACAAGGTTTTATTGTTTTGACTTCATATTTACTCCATAAAAATATTATAGGAAGACAAGACAAATTATGTTAATGAAAACATAACACAAAATTATAATATTTCATAAAAAACAAAAAAATTCCCAAAATATTTACTCTAGTTTCGTAACATGCTTTATAAAAGTCACGAACCATAACAAAGTCAATATATTTGTTTCATTTTCATTATACATTTGGTAATGCTAATGTCAGTTTATTACCTCGGTGACTATTATAACGGTTTTTGTGGGTTCTAAAAATAAAATATTAAAATACTTTTCACTTAAACTCTACTTAAAAGGAAGCAGTGTGTATTGGAAAGATGTCTCTGTTGTTTTCTGTTATTATTTCGATTTGTTTTTTTTTTTTCATAATGTGGTATTATGTTAATGCATTCATATTATATTTGCAAACACCTGATACTTTATTTTATCTATTCATGACTTTATATTGTAATGTTTTTCCATATTCTTAACGAAATTTTAATGTAAGGAATAAAGTTATTTAGTTAAAATAAATAAGATGAAATAATGACTGTTTTAGATATACACTCAATGAAATAAATAGACTGCCATTACTAAAAATGTATTTATATAGCGAACTGCTACATAAAACAACCAAAAAAAAAAGTTTGGCTCTACCGAATCTTTAAATTCCCTTTACCCATGTCTTAAAACAACATTGATTTATCAAATTGCAGAATTGCATTACACATTTCAACAAAATATTTTCAAATTTTATCATTATTTTGGTTAAAATTATATTGTAACATATTATGTGTCCTTTTTTTAATCTTGGGAGCACTTTCAGTTACAATGATTTAACCTAAAAGGTGTTCAACATGTTCGCTAGCTCCAAAAATATTTAGCCTATAAACTTAGACAGAATTATAAATTTATCTATCCAGAAGAAAATGACTATATATGGTAATATATGGATTCATATATTATTACATATATGCTCGGGTCCGTAATTTGAAGGTATATGGCCGTATATGCTCATATATGGACATATATGAATGTTCATATATGGTCAGATATGAGAAATTTTTCTTCTTAATTTTTCAACAAAAATATTGTTTTTTAATAAAACTAAATGTAAATATTATACATTTTTACATTTTGCTGATGGATTCATACATTTTGAAGACATTTTGCAATTTTTAGCGAAGATTTAACAAGTGTCGAATATTCAAAAAATATTTTATTTTTAAAACAATAAAATTAAAACAAAATAATTCATAAATCATGTCAATTCATTTAGTTTAAAACTATTTTAAAGTAAATTTAATGTATTGTTCAAAAACTGAATTAATAAAGTAAACTAATAAAAAGAATTAGAAAATTAATATCAATTAACACAAAAAAAAATGTTTAATTTAGCAATCGTGACTTTTTTGGAACCGTTTAAGCTCGACAATTTTTCGGCTTAGATCTCTATTTATATTGAAAGTACTCTGTTGTAACCATCCTCTTTTTAGCCATATTCCATAGAAAAATAAAAATAATGGTGTAAAAACTACAATGTTGATTGTTGCGTATACAAACCAATAATGACACTTTTTCTTTGATATTTTAACATTAATTTTTTGGCGTTTGGCGATCTCGAGCTTGGGATTTCGGAGAATAACCTGTCTTGCCAAAATAGCTTTTTTGTATATTAATATTTTTTCAATAGCAAACATTTTGAAATCTCTATTAAAGATCTATGCTTGGTCAAAAAGAATTAAAATTACTAAAAGCCTTATGTCCACACTAATTTCCGCTTAATAACACAGTTCAACACAAAAAAAAATTACGGGGTTCCGATGATTGATTCTTGTTAAGGAAACAAACAAAAATATACGTGTGTCGGCATTTTTATAGTTTACATTGGAATTTCATTTTAGAGGCGGTCAAAGTTTCCCAGCTCTGGCCTGTTATTGCAGCATATCGGTATATAAAACTATATATAAACATTTTTTTTTTACATCTGAGGTGTGGGGTATGTTCAGCAACTTTGTAGATAATGGTATGGAAAATATTTTTATAGAACATATTAATCCTCTAACTCCCCCTTTATAACGGCATTTTTTGGCTTTATTCTAACAAATTGTAAAAAGCACCCCGAAAAAGGGGAAGGGTGGGAATGAAATGTTCTACAAAAATGTTGGCCATAAAATTGTACTATATATGTCAGAACACACCAAAAACCAAAACTTAACACAAATACCATAAACTAATCAAATTCAAGATTGCTCATCAGATTTCTAGTAAAATTTTGGGATGACCAACATATTGAAAGTCAGATTTTGGGATAACCTACATAATATTTAGGTCATCCCAAAATGTGACTTGAAATTTGATGGGCAATCTTGATTTTGTCTGGTTTTTGGTATTTGTGTTAAGTTTTGGGCTTAAGTGTTCTCTGACATATATAGTATAATTTTTTTCTAAAATGAAATTCCGATGTAAACTATCAAAACGCCGACACACGTATATTTTTGTTGGTCTCCTTAACAAGAATCAATCGTCGGAACCCCGTAATTTTGGAAAATTTTGAAATTGTTTTACAGTGTAATTTCAACTGGTTCTTAATCGGTAGGACAAGATATCTGATAAAAAAAAAAAAACATATTACCCATATATGGAATAATGTATGCAATCATATATATACATATATGGCATATACGAATCAATATATACACCAATAAATGCAATATATTATCATATATTGCCATATATCATCATATATTACCATATATTTTTAAATAGAAAACAACAAGCTATATATTTCCAAAGCTTCCCCCGTAGTATGTAAAACTACTTAAAAACCCACAAAGAAATTAAATATTTTAATATGATATTCGAAATGACATACAATTATATATTGAACTTTTTTTAGAAAAAAAAGTACATTTGACGCTCTAAATTGTGGCACAAAATGTATCGCCCATGTCGTCCCTTAAAAACATATAAAACAACATTTTTAAGAAATTATTTTCAGAAAGTTGTTAAAAATGAATACAATAATTAAAATTGAAACATTGGTCAATGGCACCAAATGAGTCAAAGAACTATAGATTTTAATAGTACCACAAAAATTATTAAGGAACAAACTTTAATTTTTTTTTTAAATTTTGTGCTAAACAAATTTTTATGGTAAAAAATAATTGAGGTGAATATAAAATATTATTATACAAAAAATATTTTATTTACCAGTCGCCACTATGCAACATCATCACTATTGCTATTTCGTGCTTGCTCTATTCGAGTATGGTTGCCACAATTATGTTATTAGTTTATAAATATGTTCTAGCCATCAATATGGTCGCTACCATCATTATTAGAGTAAATATTTTATTATTTCAGGATTGAAACTTTTCATTTTATAACATGATTGGCTGTAATCATACCGTGGTAACCATATTTTGTATCTACGTGCATCAATTCATCCCGAAGGAGTAAGGTACTAGAAAGGCTAAACCTAAATTTAAAAAGGCAACGGTTAAAAATTTTAAGACTTATTTTTTTTTTTTTTTGTGAATAAAACTTAATTCGCGCTTTACAACGTCCGGGACATAGCAAAAACCTAAAATTCTTAAATCCTATTTTAAGATATCTTCATCTATATTAAGGTATCTACTCACCGTACCGTAGTCGTTTAGAAAGTATAATCTCGCTTCAGGCTCTTGACTTTTTAAATTCTTTTATTCGTGTATGTTAATTCTGTACCACTCTTTTAATTGTCTTATCTCTTCCATATCTCAAGTTCTGAATATAACATCAGTTAACTTATGATCATCGATATGATCTTTTATAGACTTAAAAAAAATTTCTAATGTTATTCGACTTATTTTTCAAAAAAAAAAAAAAAGAATTGCATATAATATTGTCTACATTATTATACTTAATATATATCGCTCATACGCACCCATGCACTCTCGTACAAGTTTCCCAAAACACGGTACAACTCCACCTAGCAAACTAAAGTGGCAGTGATTTTTACGTAATCATTTCTTTCAATCAGTAAGTGTCCTTTTACATTTACTTTTAACTAAATAATTTTTATTTTATTTTTGTATTTATCAAAATTTTATAAATTTCTGTAATAACGTTTTTAAAATTTTAACACAAGATAATAGTTTCGATCACATTTCATCAAAATAATCTCATAATTTACATCAGAAATTTCAGAAAATTCATTCTGAAATGCAAAAGAAATATTCAATTGAAAAAAGTAACAGATTCCTTATTTTCGATGTACAAACAAATTCAATTGTTTTCAGTTTTAATTACCATTTTCTTGAACTGAAAAGAGAAACTATAGGTTTTTTCATAAATGAAGTATTAATTTTAAGCTAATTTATCGGAGATAAGCTTAATTTTTACATATTTCTCTTGTAGATAAATATCAATTAACATAATCAATAAAATTAATATTCATTAACATAATAAATAAACAATTGATTGACAAATCAAAAACCCAGTAATATTTACTAGTCCAAAGAATCGGTTGTAGAACAATTTTTTTCTTCCTTTTTTTCTCAAATTGTAAATTGTATTTAAAAAATTGTAAATTATCTAAAGCCAGCCCTGAAAACGGCTCTTGTGGAAACAGAAGTAGAATTGGCGCATTCAGAAAGCTATTGTAAATAAGTTCCTGGAAATATTTTTGTTGTGGTCATAATATTTTTGTTGTGGTCAATTAATAAATTTTATATATATAAAACTTATTTTAAAACGCTATATAACCTACTTTATATAACCTACAGAATATTGTAGAACGATGATCATATAATGATACTGCTAAATGTTTATTATTATTTTGAAACCAAACAGAATTGAGAATTCTCAATTTCTTTTGAGGCCTTAAAATATGAAAAACCTAATTTAAAATATGTATTGCAAATAAAGCAATGATTTACCAATTTACAGATAATGTATTACACATGTCAGCATAATATTTTAAAATTTAATCGATATTCTCGGTAAAATTTATTATATTGTTTATCATAGTGTATTTGTTTTGTGTCCTTTTTTTATTTAATCTTAGGAGCACTTTCCAATACAACAATTTAAAACAAAATCAGTAGACATATATGCATGAGAGTTAATGCCTAACCCTACAACTTGCGAAGTGCTCCAAGTTCTTATCGTCCTTCTCACTGGCCCCACAAAGTCACTCCTTTCAATTTCGGAAGGAATGATGGTATTGTAGAGTGAACTGTGATAATTCCGACCAAAGTCTCCTGCCCGAATAAGTGCAAGATGATGTAGTATCACCATATCATCTGCGTACCAGGTTAGTTCTTTTATTGGCTAAAGACCATACAAAATGTATGCAAATTTTTGAGGCGTGGTACTATTTTAAAATACAAAAACATATTCCCAAAGCTTCCCCTGTAGTGTGAGAAACTTTTTTAATACCCACGGATCTCTAAATATCTCCGAGTTCTACCGTGATATAAAAATTAAAAATTTTAACTTGGTATTTGAAATGACATACATTAATATATTTATTTCTTTTTAGCACAAAACTTTATTTGAGATTCTAAATTAAGGCACAAAATCTATAATAGTATTAACTTTATCATCACCGAAAAAATTATTTTCTATCAAACATCATGTAAATAAAATTATAAAATTTGTCATAATTAAATAAGAGATTAAAAATGGAAAATTTGTGAAAAGTAGCCAAGAAGACCAAGAAGTGTCATTATACTTTTAAGGCTTTAATACTACCACAAGGAGTACTTATGTAGAAACTTTATCATCCCTGCCCTCTACAGTAATTTTTGCCGTAAATAATGTACAAACAAATTAGAAGTGGAATTATATTATAAGGGTTGTATACCATAATAAAGTACACTACCACTCGGAGACCCATAAGGTCCATTACACTACAAGGGGAAATATGGAGAAGAAAAATATTGTTTGAGGTGAAAAACAATGAATGTTTTAAAAAAAATAAAAGATCACATCATCAAAGACCTAAATTTTATTTAACAATTTTGTCATAAGCGTATCATCTAGATATGCCAAAAAGATCTTACATTACACTGAATTCAGGCTTAAGTGACTTAAAATCGGTTTGAAAATAGGAGAACCAAATTTTATGCAAATGATATTTTTTCCTGCAAACACTTATAGGAACATGTTTGCACTATTAACGAACATTTTCTCTTAAATAATGATCATTAAAGTCACAAGACATAAAATCCAATTTGGCCCATTCCTTGTCCCGGAAAATAAGGAAATGTTAGCTCAAAAAATAAAATTTTCGAATTTAAGCTATTTTTGTTGCTACTTAATTTCGTATTATATCCTAGGAAGTGAAAAAGACTCTTACACAACGAGACAAATTAACAAAATTAAAATCATTAAAAATTTAAAAAGAACTCGGATGATGTAGTTTTTTTTCAAAATTTTTTCAAAATCTATCCATTATATTACGAGGACAGCGCAACTTTCACAAACCTTTGTTTCTTTTTCAATTTTATCTAATTTTCGAACCAATTTACATTTTACATTTTTCACTATTGATGTAGATTCTATAAAGGGGTTTTTTTAAATGTGGTGTCCAATTTATAATCTTTCAAAGAAATACAAAAATATCTACTTGTTCACACTTATTAATTTAAGTTGTTGGCAGAGCATATTTACTTCCTTTATTTGAAAATTAAGAAAATAAAAAATTAAATTCACATTAATTAAAAATTATGACTTTCAAAACTTTTAAATGACAATTTAATTGACAATTTTTTTATTGGCAGCATATTTATTTCCTTGAGTGTATCATAAATATTTCCTTTCTTTATTTTATGATGCATATTAAATTTAAATTTTAATCTTAATGATAATTTTATAAATTTATTGCGAATTTAGTAATTTGTGTTTAGCAGCACACTTTCATTTTTACTGAGAAAAAAAAACTTTTGTTATAGTAATAGTTATCAGTTGTTGAAACTAATTATTTACCAAATATAAACATAGTTATTATAAGTGCATATTTAAAACGTTTTATGAATGCTCTTTTGGTTTTGAATTAAAACATAGTTTTTTTAAATATATAAACATTATAATATTTAAACTAACTTTTTTAAAAGTTTAGAGATAATATTTAAATGATTTATTTAATTACTACAGATGTTATATAATGAGCATTATCAAATACTTGTTAAAAAGCCCGTTACTTCGTTGCCAGTTATTTTAAATATCACAGAGAAACTATGAAGACCAAATTTCTAGCAGAAGGAGTTTGTCTCTGCCCGTTTTGTTACTGCCCGTACAATTTTCTTAAAATCCCTTCTTGGTGAATGCCAAAGTTATATTAAGTTGTTAGCTCTAGCTGTTTGGACTGGGTGATCATGGTGAACCTTTTCCCTTATTTAACTCCATTTTACCACGTAAATTAGCACATCTAGGAAGCACATACATACAGGGAAGAATTTACCCCATTTGAAACCCTATTTTAGACAAAATTCCAAAAAGAATTAGTAAATACTGAGTTAGTAAATACTTTAGGGGAAGCATATTTTACATTTAAGGTTTACATAGGTTAGGTTAACTGGCAGGTGAAAAACCTCGCATAGACCAATTTTCAGTTTTTAAATAATTCGATTTAGGCAGGCCATTAAGGGATGTACTTTTCCCTCTTTGAACACCCACTATTACCAGAGTTTTGGCGAAAATTCCAAAAGGTACTTTGTCAGTAAATTTATACATACTCTGGCGAGCAAATATTTTAAATTTTATAGATTTTCTCCTTTGACTTCAGTCAGTAGTTTCCAAAAATCCGGTCTTAGTAAATGCCTTTCACACACTGAACTAAGGAGTTTAAAGGACTAACTAATCTAAATTGTAATTAAATTATTTTCATTGCCATTTTATTATTATTAATAATGCAAAAATTAAAAAAAAAAAATTAATATCCATTGACAGATTATTTTTCGGACAAAAATGACTTTAATAATAAAAATATGTTCATATCGATAACTATCACTAATATACAAGCTCGCTAAATTCCATTTCGAATTCCGTTTCAAGAGTTTCAATTTCACTAGTTCTCCATTACATTTGATTTTGTTCCCCTCGTCTGGTGTTTCTATTGCACTCGTTCCATGATCCATATCCTTTTTCGCTTGCCAAATATTTTAATTAAATTCCTTCCCCGTTCCATTCCATTTCGTTTCGCTTGTCTAATGTTTTAATTCCACTAAATTCCAGTTCCATCCATTTCGGTCTTCTACATTAAGTTTCCAAATTTTAATGTTTCAATTTAAACTTTAGCAATATAAAGGTTTCTATGCAAAACGGTTTGAGTAGGCTATTAAAGACGAAACATTCCCCATTTGAAGCCCTATTTTACCACGATAATAGCGAAAATTACGAAAAGTATTTTATCACGGAACACATATTTCAAAAGTCATATACATATCTTTAAATCGATTAAGACAGGCCGTTTAGAGGGTGAATTTACAAAAAGTAGCCTATAAGTGAATACCCCAAGGAACAAATATTATAAAGTTATTATCTCATAGTATAGGGTGGGTTGAAAAATAGGAATCGGGTGGTAGGTTACTCTCCACAACCGTCTCATGTCCAAACATAGGACATACACTTAAGTCCAAAGCCGGCATATTGTTTGCTCTGAATTATGTTCGAAATTTACTAAGGGTCTTTTATACACTTAAAAAATGTTTGTAAATTTACCACAATAAAATGGGTAAAGTTTTATGTAATATTACGAAAATTCGGTAAATACAAACACCAAATTCGTAAATATATTTTGTGAACACTTTTATATACAATAATACACACACAAAGAATTTTTAGACATAATATGTCTACAATTAAACACTTTGTGTCTAAAATTTGTATTATTTTATTAAATTAAAATTTCACTCACAAATTTTGTAATTATACTACATTAGAATGGTAATAAATATTTTGACATTTTAAAATTGGAAAATATAGAAAATTAAAAAAAGAAAAAAACGTATAAATATCAAATTCATTTATACTACGTCCATACAACAAAAGAAACTGAAATACAATTTTCAAATACATGGTCCACATATTTTCAAGACAACAGGCATTTTTGTAAGTGCACGGATGACTAAAATCTATTTATCTGCAAAGGATGCTCTTTAATATGGAATATGATACAAATAATGCCGCACACTTTAAATTGAAGGTGACCATTATTGCACATGCCCATTCGAAAGCAGCGCTAAATCATGTAAATTCATTATGAATTATATTTTTAAATAATTGTTAATAAATGTATGAAATAAAAATACATTTTTTATCTTATAAATCAAATGTTTTTGTGCAGTTTAATTTAAAGCGTTGCCTTGGTAAATATACGCATTTTTTGTATTTTTACGCATTTAAAAATTCGTTTTAGGCATTTCATGCGCATATTTACACTACAAATAGATTTTTTACGCACAATTTTAGTAAATTTGGGAATTATTATTGAAATTTTATTTAATTTTTACGCAGTTTCGTTGTAAAATTACCTATTTTGTGTGCACCAACTTACGCATAATGTGTGTACTTTTTTCGTTTACGCACACAGAGTAAATTTACCCAACTTATAGTTGGAGTACAGTTTCCTACTATAAGTTGGGTAAATTTCAACAGAAATTAATTAGAGTGTAGTATATATGAAGATATTTGCTTATTACCCGGTTAGCCTATAACTACATCCAGAAACCAGTATTAGTTGTAGCCACCGACTTTATTCCAAATAAAATAAAATCCTTACAAATAAAACTTAATGGTTTTTCTGGGTGTAGACTTTGAGGATTTCTGAGCTTTTTAATAGAAAAGATATTAAACTCCCAAGCCCAAAACAGATAATAAAAGTGGCAGCGACAGTTCTGTCAATTTTTATAAATTTCGCAAAAGCAACTCAATGTTTTTAAGAATTATTTATTAAATAGTATATGAAGGCAGCTGTGTTTTTTTTTAATTTTCTACAATAATTTCTCGTGAATAAAAACCCGACATTATCGACAAAATATCGCACTGCTGTAAAACACTAAATACACTGCGTTCTCCTGTTTTAGGTTTAAAGGTTTACTTGAACATGAACATGTGTAGCCCCTATATTATAATGCCTGATTTTAAAAATTCTCAGATTGCTTTAAATTTCCATGAACTAACACTTTATACCTCCAGTCTACTGCCTTAACTTGATATTTCACAAAACGCAGCACTCTGTATCCTTACTGATGAAAGATATACTTTTATATTGCATCTAAGATTAATCAATTAATCACCAGTTTTTTAGATTAATCGCTCGAATAACCTAAAAAAAGTTTCCGTAATTTTTTGCATAATGCCTTAACCGGTTAACTGGCTGGGTCGAATAATTGGAAACACTAAACATCTAAACGTACAGAAAATAAATATCATCTAAGCGTATGATATTTATTTTCTGTAATATAATTATTGCTTATAGAAAAACCGTTAAATTAAATGTTAAAATATTTTTTTTTTTGTTAAATAAACTTTTAAAAATTTATTTCTGCTAAGTATTATTTAGAGTCATACAATCAATTTAAAACCATTACTTTCTACATGTATGCAAATTGATATAAAAAAATACATAAAGCATATATTCTTTTTCCACACTTGCAACTTTGTATTTGTTGTATTTTGTTATAAATTCTCTTTTTGCTTATACAAATACTTTATCACAACATTATTGTCGGAAATAAAAACAAATATATCAAAACCACTTGCATAAAAATTAAATAAAAAACAAAAAGGAAAAAAAACAACTATATGGAAACCATAAAAAAAATATTTATTTTCTTTAAAAAAAATATACAACGATGTTGTTTGATGTTAATGTTATTGTACTAACGTAAACAAATGTCTTTTTATGCAAAAATATAATACACAGTAAAATATTCTTTTAACGAACAGATCAGAATTTCATAAAAAGATCAGTTTTATGTTTGAATTTTATTGCAAAGTATTTACACTAATTTAGAGCAATTTAACTCACAGAAAGCAAAATGTCTTTTATGTGTTCTAACCCTTTGGACATGAAAATCGTAATACATTTCCATTGTCTGGGATTTTTAATTTCTATTTTGAAATCAATTTTAATATGTTGTAGAAAAAACGAGCGGAAAAATATTTTTTCTATGATATTTGGACATTTTTGGATACTTTTTTGTACGGCAGCATATCAGAAACATTGAAATTCTACATAAAATAATATATTTGTTAAATGAGGAGGTTTGATATACTTATGCCCTCATTTTTCAAAACTCAACGACTCACTTCACATTATTTTTTTTAAAAAAATCGATTTTAAATCACTTGAATGAATTAGATGATTTCTTTCGTTGAAACAGCTGTTTGTTACGTTATTTAAAATTTTATATATACAAATTAGAATTTCATAAATCACTGCACTGAAAAATTAATAACTTGAGCGTTGGTTTAAAATTTTTTCAAACTATTAAAAAACATACAATTTTTAATGTCACATCAATATTGAACCGTAATTGAGGAAGACGAGGTATCAAAGTGTAACGAGTACATTTTTTTATTATTTTGATTTTAATTGATTTTTTTATTTATTTTTTATACAAGAATATTTATAATTTTATACACAATATACAAAAAAAGGAAAATAATATTTTTATACCCTCCACCATATATGGTGAGGGTATATATCAGTTTGTCATTCCGTTTGTAACATGTCGAAATATAGGTATAAGACCCCATAAAGTATATATATTCGTGATCTTTATGCAATTTTAAGTCGATTTAGCGATGTCCGTCTGTCTGTCTGTTGAAATGGCGATCACGACGCGAAGACGCTAGCGGGGGTGCCTATTTTTACCCAGATTATTGTACATCCTCCCTAACAGTTTGGTATTGAAAATGAGCAAAATCGGTCCAGCGGTTAAAAAGTTATGGGTGAAAATGTTAAGATACCTCTAAATTTTTCATACAAATTGGTGCACTCAGAATATTATGTAGTTAACTGTTTGTAGTTTAATAAAAAAGTTTTCCGTTCCATTTAAAAATAAAGGAAGATACATTTATTTTTCAAAGAAACATCTATATTAACTTTTTTATACATTTATTTGAAATAATTTACTATCATTTACCGATTTTTTTCAGTTTCATTTATTTTTTTCATTTGTTTGAAATTTAATAAAAATTTACCCACAAAACGGAAATTTGTGGTTTATTTGTGTCCGTAACAGTTATTACAAATTTAAATTTTGTTTGCTGTCTGTTTCAAAAAAAAAATATTCAAAAAATTTCAATTTGTTTTTTTATTTAAATTGGTTGTATATATACAAAATTTTTCAATACAAATTACAAGAACTTCATAAACACACATACATATACAAATACATTCTCACAAAAAGTGTTTATAGCTTCATATGCATACATACATTTTGTATTGTTCGAGTATATTAAAAAAAAAACAAAAAATACAAAAACGGAAATAATTTCAAATAAATGAAAAAAACATTTATTTTTTAAGGATTGGTTGGTAAAATTTTGACATTTATTTTAACTGATTATATCAGTTGTTTCTTACGGATGTGTCAGTTGATTAATCAACATTTAAAAATAAATAACAAATGGCATTTAATTTAAATGAAAATTAAGTAGACCGGTTTTTAAATGAAATATCATTTCTTTTAAATGATATTTTCAGTTATTTTAACTTACAAACTTTTTTAAGTGTGTATTTTAGTACAATTTCATAGTAGCGTTTGGTATACATATAATATATTTTCTCATATTTTTTCACCAATCGCTGAGAAATTAATAATATTTTGTATAAATCAAATATTTTTCACCTCAAAAAATTTTTTTCACCACTAAAATTTTATTTTCACCCCAAAAAATTTTTTTCACCTAAAAAAATTTTTTCACCTAAAAAAATTTTTTCACCTCAAAATTTTTTTCACGCAAAAAAGTTTTTCACCTCAAAAAATTTTTTTCACCTCCATAATTTTACTTCAAAAGTTTTTTACATTGTTTGTATCAAAAACAATAGAGAACATTGGTGGAGGGTATTCAAAGATTCGGCACAGCCGAACTTAAGCCTTTTTTACTTGTTTTTATTTATTTCATTTTCAATCAGCTGTTAACATTGGTGTTGCCAATAGCAAAAAAATAATAATAAATGTAACAAATCAAATATAAATTCCATACATGCATAAATGAAGGTAACACTGAAATTCTTTTAATTTGTCAATTAAAGTGAACTTAAAAGTCTAACGCAATGACGTAGCGATTTATTAAATTCAATTATTTTACACTCCCGTTGGCGTTAGAAATTGAAGTGTAGGTGAGGCGTTGAACGCAGGGGATTTACAAAATTTTGGTATTAATGTCTATGCTTTTGCGTAGGGTTGCAAAGTTCATAAAGAAAATACCAAAACAGGGGCTAGTTAATATCCAAAATAATTTTTTAATCTCTTTTTGACACAAACGCCGACATAGGTCGATTTTAGATTTTTTTCACTATCACATAACCAAATTTTATTGTAATGGAAGTGTTCAGGTAAGAAATGTTTTCATTTCAGACACATATAATTCATTTTTAAATAATTTTTATGTGCTGATTATCGATAGGGACCATGCTGGGCTCTTGAATTATCAGTGCTCGTCTGGGAGAGACTAGAGGCCTGCAAAAGTTAGGAGAGGAACACCCCAAGGTACAGTGATCTCACTCCTGGATACTCTTAGCAACGGACTAGACTGCTGCTGTTTATTTTTGCGTTGCCTCAGACTTGAAGCTATTGATGGCGATAATAACTTTCTACTCCTGCATGAAGGTCTTTGTTGCAACATGGTGTTTGAGTCCAAGTAGGTGATTACGAAGCAACTGTACAGGGTTCAGCGCTTGTACTGGAGTTATTGGTGTGATAAAGACTTGTCCCTGCGAAGATCTCAATGCTATGCTTCATATTATTCCCATTAATATGTATGTGATGACGGATTCCGCTAGCAATGTGGCACAACTTGCTGCTACTTCTTTAAATGTTAGAACCTACACTGTTCAGCCAGCTGCCTCCGCAGCTGAAAATGAAATCTGAGTACTCTACTAATAGGATTGATTTCGGTAGACGTTTGGGGGTCAGTCCTCCTGTTAGAAAGTAATGGGACTGAAGGGAGTCAACAGCTGGATTTGAGACCAGGGTGTACTCCAACGGCTCAAGATGAGTTGTGTTCAGATTACCTGAGCATTCTTGTATCCTTCAATCAGAAATTCTGGCTGTCAGGGAATCTTGCAGACCCTTGTTTGCGGTAGCAGCTCGGGGCGCTTTTATCTATAGCCAGGCGGCTCTGATGTCCATAAACATCTTCTATCCTCGTCGGCCACTGTAAGGAAGAACTGTTTAGGCTAAATTGGCAGTCCCTAATTACATTGATATGGGTCGCAGGTCACAGGGACATTTACGATAATGAGCGGGCAGATGAGTTGGCAATGGCAGTTTCTGCCTTAACCCTGCTGTAATAACGTTATTTTTCCTTCCAGAGGCACGATATCTATGCGGCGTGAAATGTCTGGAATGCAATGTAAGTCGTCTCTACACTGCTGGGAACCAGTGTATGCTTGTGCGACAGCGAGGCTCATGTGACCCCACTATGATCTGCGGAGTGCTAAATCTCTCCTAAATAGGAGTAGGAAAGATGATTTTAGACCAATCAGTGACAAATGGGCAGACACAGCAACAGCTTCGGGCAAATACGCGATGTACAACCCTGTAGCTGTGGCATACCGGGTAAAAAGGTAACGATAGATCATCTTCTCTGTGATTACCCAGCACTTTGGGCGATTATATACTGGACGGTTTGTCAGCAATATTAGACGTAGGATTTGGTGAATCTACCGTTATCTTAATTTCTTGGGCTGGTTCTAGTTCTCCGGATATCAGATCCCTACGGGTTGCCATTGCCCAAAGTCTTCTGTGTAACAGTCCAACCCGCTAAGTATAACACGACCACCCCCACTAAGCTACCAAAATCGGTTCGATTTTTTTTTTTGGAATGTCTAGCAAATAATTTCCGGATTTCCAAATATATCAAAATTCTATAAAATGTGCACAAAATCCAAAACACTATGTGTTAATAATAAAGACAAACAAGAAACAAAATACTTGTTGAAATATTTTTTGAAGAATCATTGTACGACAATACACTTAGACAACCTAAGAGTAATGCACTACTACTAATTCAATTCAACCACTTGAACCTACCCCACACATACAACATACATTTCTATAACATACACATCTTACAAATGTGAAAAGTAAATGACATTGTAATGTTTACAATGACATAAAGAACGAATGTGTTTGTGGGTGTATGTGTGTGTGTTATAGTCCCTGGTCACCAAGTTATGAACTGAAAAAAAAGTATTTTTAAGTTTGTAAAATTATCCTAATAAAAATTGTAGAAAGAGATTTTCATTCTTTAATATTTTTTTTTAAAGTTAAGTATTTTGTAAAGCTAGAGATAAGATATAATAAATTGCTAGTAGAAGGTCATATTATAATTGACAGTTACTGTGGATTTTATGTATGTTATTTTTTATAAAACATATCTTAAATTATACAAATGTATACACTTACTTATGTCCGTGTATGTGTATTTAATGTTAACGTCTTACGAAATAATGTTTCTGATGATATTTTCCCATATCATCATGTTTTCATTTCTTTTTTTTCCCCTTTATTCATGTTTTTCTCAGTTGTGTTTTTTTTCTTTTTTTTTTTTTTTTTTGACAAATTAAAGACACAACATGAATTTTCTTAAAAATATGTAAGTTACTTGCAGAAAAATTCATACGTGTACAATTTTTAGATGTGTGTTTTATACATAAGCATTTATACTTATTTCTATAAGTCTTCTAGCAAATCTATTTATATACTATGTTCATAAAATACACTACATAATTATTTACAGACATTTAAAACTTAAATAGTTTTAATTTTTAGGACTATTTTATATAAAAAACAATTATTAATATTAATAAAATTAAGAAGATTTTACAATATCAATATTCCGCATACTTTTTTTTAACCATCTATAATGTTTATGTTTTGTGTTTGTTTTTTTTTAAAGAAAATATAAGAAAATGTGTAAAATTAAATAAAATTTATCTGTAAATAGATGTTTTAGGAAGATTTAAATTTTTTGTTGTTCTTACATTCTAAGAATTTATATTTTGTAAACAAGATACAAGAACTGTGATTTATGGTTGCCAAAGAAATGTTGATTTTTTTTTAGAAGGCACTACGATGATAATTAATCTTTTGTTAGATTATTTATATGAACAATAGACAAATCAAGTTGAAAATGTTTTTGTTATAATAAATTAATCTTTTATACTAAATACATGCGATATTACAAAGAATGTTTTTTTTTTCATTTAAAAATTAATAAATTAACAAAATAATTGATGAATGTGTTTGATGTACTGATTAAATTCAAAATTCAGTGTTTATTATAGCAGCTAAAGGGATATTTTAAATTGTTGTTATTAATACTGATGAAGGCTGTTTCTTTTACAGAAACTACATGGTTTCTTAAAAAAAAATAAATACCTAATATATACTTAGTGTAAAAAATACCTAATATCATTTCTGAATACAGCAATCATAATATAGTAGCAGTGACCATGTTGCACCCATTTTTTTTCTCAAGATGCATGTAGCCTTACAGTCAAACCCTTTCAAGTAGAAGGTCTTAAATTAAAACAAACATGAAATCATTTTTTAAAGGTTATTAAAAAAAGTTATACAAAAATATTCCTTTTTAATATGTGATATCAGCGACCACACTCAGAATATTATGTAGTTGACTGTTTGTAGTTTAATAAAAAAGTTTTCCGTTCCATTTAAAAAACAAAGAAACATCTATATTAACTTTTTTATACATTTATTCGAAATAATTTACTATCATTTACCGATTTTTTTCAGTTTCATTTATTTTTTTCATTTGTTTGAAATTTAATAAAAATTTACCCACAAAACGGAAACTTGTGGTTTACTTGTGTCCGTAACAGTTATTACAAATTTAAATTTCAAAAAATTTCAATTTGTTTTTTTATTTAAATTGGTTGTATATATACAAAATTTATCAATACAAATAACAAGAACTTCATAAACACACTTACATATACAAACACATTCATACAAAAAGTTTTTATAGCTTCATATGCATACATACATACATTTTGTATTTTTGTATTGTACGAGTATATTAAAAAACAAAAATACAAAAACGGAAATAATTTCAAATAAATGAAAAAACATTTATTTTTTAAGGATTGGTAGGTAAAATTTTGACATTTATTTTAACTGATTAAATCATGTGTTTCTTACGGATGTGTCAGTTGATTAATCAACATTTAAAAATAAATAACAAATGGCATTTAATTTAAATGAAAATTAAGTAGACCGGTTTTTAAATGAAATATCATTTCTTTTAAATGATATTTTCAGTTATTTTAACTTACAAACTTTTTTAAGTGCACAAATATAAAAATTTATGTTTAAATATAATTCCAGCTTTAAAATAGGCAAAAATTTATATTTGTTATTTTATAGTCACAGACAGTTAAAAATATAATTAAATTTGTACCAGCGAAATAATTTGTAATATCAAATAATTTTTTTGTTAAAATTAATTAAAATTTTCAATTATTTTTTTAACATCCCAGCAAAAATAATGGAAGTGATACTTAAGGAATTAATTTCAAAATATCGTTTAGTTATAATTTTCATCTTCTAAGGCAGATCTATTTAAAATTTCCAAAAATTTGATTTTTAATGAAATTTAACTGTTTTCAAATGTATGACGGGTAAAACAGCCAAAGTTAAACATTAATGACAGATATTTCTATTTAAATTTGACATTTATAGCTATAGCTTAAGTGATTTTTTTTAATATTTAACTAACAATTTACCAGATTCTAATTCTTAAAATCTTAGTTATTATTGCTACAAAAAGTAACAAATTTATTGAAGTAAAAATTGCAATAAACTTGAATAAAGTAATTTAATAAATAAGGCCCTATTATAATTTAACCAACAGTCAAACTCTAACTTTATATGGGAAACAACAAAAAATGTGTCTGTTAAATTCCCAGATAGAAGCCAATAGAAGATTGTGACGCTTAGGCCCGATACTAAATTCCCGTTAAAATTTAAATTAAAGGTTAAAAAATTTATTTGGGAACATCAAAAGATCTCATTTTCACCAAACCATAAGAAGAGCTTTAGATGCAATAAAAAAGGATCATAAAAGAAAACTTCCACCCTATGACACCCCTATGTAAAAAGCATTGGTTCTGGTCCAAATTTTCATAACACCGGAATCAAAATCACTGTTTCTTTTCTCTTCTTTTGCTACTTTTTTTTTTTTTTTGCTGGCATATCAATTAAAATTTTAGTTAAAAATCTTCAACAATTTCAACAAAGAATGTAATTATAACAAATAAAACTTAAATTAAAGTTCTAACCAAAAGCAGTAAAAATTTTAATCAAATGTTTAATTGAAATTCCAGCATAAAATGAATTAAAATTTTAATAAAATTTTCAATATTATTTTTATCAAAGATACGTATATAGAAAAAAAAGCAGCTTAACTGGCACCAGATTTTGCCTTTTTTTGTTAGAAACGAATTTTTTGCTAATAAAGTTAGACCACGAACAAATAATGATTTTAAAAAAAGAGGACAAAGAAACTTTAAAATATGAAAACTTCTAAATACTTGTACCAAATTGTTTATAGAAGTACCATAGTATTTTTAAGGTTCCAATAGCACCAAAAAAAATACAATGTTTGCAACTTTTTCATAACTGGTGCATACATATCCGCAGTGTTGCCAAAAAAATTTTGTTTTCATGTTGCCATTTTCAAATTTGAAATACCCAAAAATCCTTAGCAAATTGTTAAATAATCAAATTTTCCTTTTTTCTAAAATGAGTTTTTGCAAATTTTGTTTGCTAAAAATTAAAAATAAATATTCTGGGAAAAAACTGTGGGCTTATAAAAGAATTTTAATTTTAACAAACTTAAAATTTAACAATCTTTTTAAAATTTAAAATAAAAAAATAACAATCCATGTAAAAATCGAAATATATATGAACATACATGATCATACATGGGCTTGCATATAATCATACATGGGCATACATGGGCATACATGGTCATATACGTCCATACATTATCTCATATATGACCATATATCTTCGGATCCGAAATTTGAGGGTATATGGTGATATATGTGCATATATTATCATACATGCTCATATATTATTCATGTATGCTCGTATATGATCATATACGTCCATATACCCTCAAATTTCAGATCCGAAGATATATGGTCATATATGAGATCATGTATGGTCATATATTGAACAATGTATGGACGTATGTGACAATGTATGCCCATGTATGATCATATACAGGCCCATGTATGATCATGTATGCTCATATATATTTAGATTTTTACATGGGAATTTACTAACATTTTAAACAAAAAATTGTTAGAAATCAAATTTGAATTTTAACAAATATTTTTAATTACATAGAATTTTGTGATATTTTTTTTCTGTGTAAATTAGAATATTTTTTACACCAAATTTATTCTCAATTAAACGATTAATTGATACGATTAGACTTTTAATTGAAAATGAACAAAAAATCAAAAAAAAAAATTAATTTAATTTTTTTTGGCAATTACTTTTTCTGTGCATATTCCAATGTGTTTTTCTTTAATCTGATAAAAGGACCTAAATTACCCACCAAACCGATTTATTGAGGTTTAAAAATCCTTAAAAGTATGTTACTACAATTTGATCAAAACATTTTCAAGGTATTTGGCACAATGGGCTCAAATGTATTGTATGAAAAGTCATTTAGTTCGCATAAAAGATTCTTTTGACTAGTTTATTACTCTGTTATAAATTTTAAACTGTATTAAAAAAAATAAAAAAAAAGAATTCTTAACATAAAGATAAAACATTTGTTTATCTAATCTTACGACTTTTGATAATATTATTTCCTAAATCATATAATGAATGAAAATTGCTTGCTAAACAATCTTTATTACATTGACTATTAATTACACTATGCTGGAATTCACAACTCTTTTTTTACTTGCCATGCCGTCGTAATATTAATCTCGCAAATAGGAAAAACGAGCGCTAACAATGGAATTCAAATAACTCGAATATAGGTTGAATCGCAGTATGGGCTGCAGCCTAGAACAGTGTTATTAATGCTTTTGTTTTATATTAACCTTAAAAAATATATTTTTTAACATTTATGTAATTTTTATTTCTAATTTGGATTAATCCTAATGAATTGTTCAAATTCTTCGTTATTTGAAATTTGGTTAACTAAAATTAGCCAAACAATTAATTAAGAAAATTCTTCGATTAATCGAATAACGAATCGATTGAATACCATAGTCATTAAGTAATGTGTAGACGCAAGTCTTCCCAACATTTGTAATTTAGTGCGTATGAGTTATAATTTCATATAATCAATATTACGTATACGCTGTGGTGTACTTAAGTTTTTATTACTTAATTTTTTCTTTATTTTAAAAAACCATTTTGTTAATAAAAAAGTTGCAAAACTAATTAATATCGGTTATTCCATAATCGATCATCCAATATCTCACCTTTGGTTTCCTAATACACTCAAGGAAATTGAAAAAATAATCTCAGTTCGTACTTATCAGGGTGCGAAATAAGGAAAAGGCCGAGAATATTTTCGTGTTAACTTTTAACGTAAAACGTCAATTTATTTTGCGAACTTCAATAGTAAAAATGTTTGATATAATGAAAAAATCGACTTCACTTAAAATATTTGTAAAATATACTTTAAATTATTAAGGCCGAAGAATTGTATTCCCAGGCAACGACGGGTAAAAGCAACTACACTCAAAAAATAAATAACCTAGAATTTAGAAAAATTAACTAATTTGGAGGAAAAATTTTAATGCCAGACACTTTTTACCGATATTTTACAAAATTTTCTTTGAAATTACTTAGAATTTGGTCAAAATTCCTAAATTATAGAAAACTTTACTACTGAGAACTAAATTTTTAATAGAAAATAGAAAAATTTCCTCCTAATTAGTTCGCACATCCTTTTAAATTTTACTGTAAGTTAGGAAATGTTTTATTGGTTTTATGAAAAATTTTATTTTATTTAAGTTCATTAGATAATTTTTTTTCCTTAAAATTATTTTCTAAAATCAAGTTAAATAGCACTTCTTTTAAGTGAAAATTATACTTAAATTTGATAAAAAAAAGTTTCTACAATAATAAATATGAAACTGTTTCTATGGTAAAGGTAATATATTTTACCATATATTTTAAAGTACTTTATACTCATTGTGTAAGTATTTTCAAACTTTTGGAGGACTTCTTGTTTGTGAGGACACAAGCTTTTTATTTTACACTTTTGCATTTAAATTAAATTGAATTATACTTATTTCAAATATAAATAAAATTTAATTAGCAAAAAGGTAAACAAATTAAAAAAATGTACCGCAGGATATCCTGAAAAGTAATAAATTGTGACAAAGTCAGATCCTTATTGTAGTTATTTAACGGTTCTGCTTGAAAGAGAACTACAAAAAGGGACGACCCAACTGACAAACGACATCTATGGCTAAGGAACACGGGGGGTCCTTTGTCTTCTTAAATTAACTAATTTAAGGTAATTGTTGCAAAAATATAAAATATTACAGTTACATTTCTTGTTATTGGAAAATGGAAAAATGTTATAACATAAGCTTATTTTATGACATTTTTAACTTCAATTCTAAATTTTAAATTTTTTTATTATTAAGTGAAAAAAATATTTGTAGTGCCTTCGATAAATATAAAGTTTAATAGGCACAACGTTAGATATAGCCACTATGACGTATTATATAAAATGTGATTGCGATATTTTGTAATGTAGCCAGCAAACAAAATTGTTATATAAACAAAAATAAACTAACAAAATTTTAAAATATATTTAGCTATTTTAATTTCAATATTTAAGACTCTTAAGATAAGAGATGGGCTCGTGAGACATTTTTGACTAACGCACGATCACCAACCAAAAATTACAATCATGCACGATAATTTTTTTAAATGGTTACTTTAATTAACTAATTTGTTTTTTGGAAAAGAATATTGAAAATAAATTAAACGTTTTCTAACAAAAAAAAAAAATCACATACCCAAGTTTTTTTCTCAATAATTAGAAAACTTTTACTTGAAAAAAATATATTTTATTAAAATTTTTAAAACTTATCTGAACTAAATTGCATTAAAATTTTCCATAGAAATAGTTCATCAGTTTCTAAAATCAAAAAAAAAAATTATTATACATTAACTAATTTTTAGAAAACAATTCTTAAAAGTTAGAAAGTGGTAGACATAAAAACTGAATTTAGAAATGGTTTTCTAAAATTTAGTTGATTTTACTACTCGCGAAAAAGAAAGTAAACACACATTCAGTTCAAGTACTTTCTCATTTTAATTAAGATACAATTTTTGATCTAAATGGGAGTAAATTATGTTCTAAATTTTTTTTTTAATTAAACTTAGTTTTATTACATAAAAACTAAAATGTTTTTCATAAAAATTGATAAATTTTTATTTAATATACTTGTTTTTTTTCGTAAAATCAAAAAATATTACTTAGGAAGGGTATGAACTATTTTTGATCATATAAGCTATTCCGTGTTTACCCAAACATGGGAACATTTTTCGAAGTTTTAATAAAATTTGATTTAAATTGAGGAAAATTTTTAAACTATTTTAAAGGAAATTTTGGATTTATTTTTAGTTCATATCTTTTTTTTTTTTTGCTGAGTGTAGTTCAATATTAAAACAATTATCTTTTTTACATTGTTTTTAGTTTTTGCTTTTTTTGTAACAATTGTTAATTTTGTTGTCCTACAACAAATATATGTATGTATAAAATTTAACAGTCCTAATGATACAATATTATCACAATTGTTATTTTGTTATTAAAGCATAATCAAAAAAAAAAAATAAAAAACAAGTAAGAGCGGCTAATTTCGGCTATGCCGAATCTTATATACCCTTCACCATGGTTGAGAAAATAGTGAAGTTTATATATGGACATATGTGGAATGGACAGATTTATATACGGACATCTTTAAGTGGAAATTCACCATTTAGTTTAGTGATAAAACTTGGACTCTGAAAGATTTATGGCTCCCGAAAATAGGTATTTTTTTAGGTTTTGGTCATAACTATTTCAGCAAATATGTTCTACTAAAGATTTTCGATCTTTGGATATTTTTTAGTTCTAAAAAAAGCTTTTTTCGACCAAAAAATATTTTTTTACAAATCGTTAAAAGAAATCACTAGAACTGCATGTGTTTTATATCTACAAAAAAGTTTGATTTAGCTGGCAATCTTGTATATGGGATTTTATTTCGTTTTTTTATTACAAAATATTTTTAATTTATTTAGCTTAATTTTAAAAATTTGAAGGAAAATAGTTTATAATTTTCTTTTTTATAAATTATTATAAGTTATGACCTAAAATAGTTGCACTCAAAGGGAAATTATGTATAAATTTTTCTTAATATACGTGAAAATGGTTTAAGAATCTGTTTATAAATTCTTTTAAATCGGAGCAAAAAATAGAAATACAACCGTTTGTATTTTGTTTGTATCAGAGGGTTTTTATACAAATTTTGATGTTTTTAGCCTATTTATGGATTATTTAATTATTAATATAAAATTTTATTTAAATTAATTATTTAATGTAAAAAAAAAAACAAAAAAATAAAAAAAGTCACAAGAAAATAAAAAAAAATATACAAAAAAAAAGTTGAATTGTGTCTTGAGCAAGATTCGAACTCGCGTTCTTAGAGAAAAAGCATTTATGACATAGCGTTTAGACGACTCGGCTATGAAGGCTATATGGAATCATCGTTTATAGAGTTAAATGAACAGTTTTCGTTTAATAGGGATTTGTTTGGTTTTTATTTAAATGATAAATCTTTGTATGTGTTTGTTGTTTGTGTATAAAAGGCGAAGAGGTGAAAGAAAAGAAGTTCAGCAAATCGTTAAAAGAAATCACTAGAACTGCATGTGTTTTATTTCTACAAAAAAGTTTGATTTAGCTGGCAAACTTGTATTTGGGATTTTATTTCGCTTTTTTATTACAAAATATTTTTAATTTATTTAGCTTAATTTTAAAAATTTGAAAGAAAATAGTTTATAATTTTTTTTTTATAAATTATTATAAGTTATGACCTAAAATAGTTGCACTCAAAGGGAAATTATGGATAAAATTTTCTTAATATACGAGAAAATGGTTTAAGAATCTGTTTATAAATTCTTTTAAATCGGAGCAAAAATAGAAATAAAACCGTTTGTATTGTGTTTGCATCAGAGGGTTTTTATACAAATTTTGATGTTTTTAGCCTATTTATGGATTATTAATTTATTTATATAAAATTTTATTTAAATTAATTATTTAATGTTAAAAAAAAAACAAAAAAAAAATAAAAAAAGTCTTAAGAAAATAAAAATAAAATGTACAAAAAAAAGTTTAATTGTGTCTTCAGTAGGATTCGAACTCGCGTTCTTAGAGAAAAAAAGTATTTGTGATATAGCTTTTAGACGACTCGGCTATGAAGGCTATATGGAATCATCGTTTATAGAGTTAAATGAACAGTTTTCGTTCAATAGGGATTTGTTTGGTTATTATTTAAATGATAAATATTTGTATGTGTTTGTTGTGTGTATAAAAGGTGAAGAGGTGAAAGAAAAGAAATTGATGTGTTTGTAATGCGTTATATTCAACATACATATAAAACAAAAGAATTTTACGGGAAAAATTAGAGGTAGTCCTGGTTTTTTGCTAATATCTCAGCCATTTATCAACCGATCTGGCTGATTTTTAATAGCAAGCAGAAATGGATCACATTTAACAGAAATAAATAACAATGAAGTCCTCATCATGTCTGGGTTCTTCGGAAATCCCATTTCAACACACAGACGGACAGACGGACATCGTTAAATCAACTTCGCTCTTCATAAGGACCCAGAATATATATACTTTATAGGGTCTAAGATCAATATTGTAGAAATTACAAACGGAATGACAAACTTATATATACCCTTCCACCTGTGGTGAAGGGTATAATATTATTGTATACCAAAACGTATGTTAAAATAAATTTCAAATAACTCTTTTTACAATTTAATTTTGTTTTTATTAGTAAAACAAACCGTATATTAAACAAAAAAAAAACTAATGGGTTAAAGTGTTTTTTATATTATTTTTTATACATTTACAGATATACACAAGAACTGAGTTGTTTATATACATATTATACTTGGGATTTTTTTATTGGCATTGAAATTTCATTAGCATTAGTTCAGTAATTGTATTGAAATTTCCTGGTATTTTAATTAATTATATCTTAATTGCAATGGAATTTAAAAGCATTACCATTGATCAGTAAAATAATGCCCTTAAAAAAATGTTAACAAAAACAATTATATTACAAATAATTTCAATACAATGATAACGAAATCATAAATTAATTAGTCCCATGTATCCTACATATGCACGCAAATGTATGTGTTGTAAGGACGTGTTTTTATTGTAAGCTGGGGATGAACTCAGCAATGCCCAGGGTTCGTTACAAAATATTTACTTTCAACAAAGGGAGTGTAAAATAGGAGTTTTTATTAAATTCTTTTAAGCGATATAGAGCTTATTTAAAAAATTTTTATTACTTCATCTTGTAATATAAACATATACGACGGACAATTAAAAATACAATAATTTATCGCCATCAGAATTATCAGGTGGTCCAAATTCTCTTAAGGAATAGGAGGTTATAGTCCTAACCTAAAGTTTTCATCCGTTATATCGGGGATAGTGATTTTAAAGGCCGTTTTCTAGCGATCTTTAAGAAGGGAAGCTAATTATTTTTTGGTAAAACTAAAATTGATCGAAAAATCCATGATACTATAGAGCAAAACGAAGTGCTACTCTTAATTTCTGTAACATCAGTTTCAGGCATATTTAACTCTGAGGCACATCGCCTGTAAAATGCACCAATGAAGTAAGGTATATATAAGTAAGATCGGCCACTATGGCTATACATTACTTAACCCATTATTTGGTAATGTGTGGTTTTGCTGGGCAAGTTGAATTTAGAATATGCATGTTTTAACCAGCAAAATTTGGGTAATAATATTCCATAAAAAAATTATATGTTTAGAGTTAATTTTATGTATGTTAATAAGCCACCATATATATATACAGGGTGGCGCAAAAATAACCTTCCGATGTTTTTTGGCTGTAATTTAAAAAAAAAAATTAAAAACTTTGATTCTTCTTGTGGATTATTTTTATCTGGTCTTTTAATTTTTTTTACATCAAGTCGAGAATATGATGTCATGTAAATGGCCGCCGCCACAGTTGATTGTCATTTGAGCCCTTTTTATGGCATTTTCCATCACTTTGGCCAAAACTTCGGGCAAAAGGTCCTCACATTCTTGACGGATATTGTCTTTAAGAGCTGCAAGAGTCTGAGGCTTGTTGACATAAACCCGCGACTTCAAAAACCCCACAAAAAGAAGTCTGGAGCGGTCAAATCAGGCGATCAGTGCAAATCGCCAAAACGGGAGATTAGGCGCCCGGGAAATGCATCCTTCAGCATATCGGTTGTGGCACGTGCAGTGTGTGGCGTTGCACCGTCCTGTTGGAACCACATGTTTTCCAATCCCAATTCATAAAGTTGCGGCAAAAAGAACTCGTTGATCATTGCTCTGTAGCGCTCACCATTCACAGTAACCGTTTGGCCCGCGACGTCTTCGAAGAAAAAAGGTCCGATGACTCCTCCAGCGAAAACAGCACACCATACAGTGACTTTGAGCGGGTGTATTGGCTCTTCGTAGGTTACACTCGGATTTTCAGTGCCCCAGAAGCGTAAATTTAGCTTATTTACGTACCCGTTAAGATGGAAATGGGCCTCATCACTCGTGATTATTTTTGATGAAAAATCATCTTCATTATTGCTCAAATAAATAGTCACCAATATTCCGCGTTCTGGAGCAGTGTAGCGTAACATTGTTTATTAACGTGTATTTCGCATGTGTTTACTACACAAATGTCAAAACAGAACTGACATTAGGGGCCAATCGCAAAATTTATAGCATTTTCTGATAGGAGGATTACTTTTGCGCCACCTTGTATATGTATGAAATATGCTTGAAATTATTTTATTTTTATAGTTATTATATATCTGCTTCCAAGTAAACATGTAATGTTTATTAAATATTTGCAATTTTAGTTTTATTATTATAACATTTGCGAAATGCAAACATAATAATAAAAAAAATATATTTATGTTTACAGGTGATCATATTACGGATTTGTATGCAAATTTCAATTTCAACAGATCCTCTTATTTTAGTGTGCAGATTATGACAAATTAATGTGTTCAAGTACCAAAAAGTTTACATAAATGGTCATATATCTAATAATTATCATATTTTAAAAAAAGATTTATTAATACTTATATTAAAAAAAAGAAGTTATTTATTAAACTAGGTTTATTGTTCTCTTAAATTTATTGAAAATTAGTGTTTTCTATTCCATAGTAAAATTTAAATATGATCTCGAACCTGACAAAGTATACATGTAAATAAACGTTGCCATAAATATTGTGTATTTGATCAAAATTCTTTGTTTTTGTGTATTTGTAAAAAAAATTAGGTGCCTGGAAGTCTTAGTGTTACCTTACAAAACATAGCAATATGTTGCCTGATTTTTAGTCTAGATTTATTAATTTAAACTGCGGAAACCCTAAGGCTTTGATGACTGAATTAAAACTGCTGGAAGATTTGCAATATTTTCTGCGGATTTGTGCAATCGACCTAAGATTCGTCAAAATCATATTTTTACAACTCCTTCTATAAAAATTTTATGGAACATATATATCCTATTGCTTTTCAATGGTCAATATTAATAGACAAATGCATCATGCGGATTATAGCGAGAGTAGTGTTGAAAATATTTCTTTTAACAAAACAATACCAAATTTTTCAAATAATTTGCAAAAAAGGGACAAAATTTTCATGATATTGAGCCGAAAAAAGAACATCTCAAAATAAAAAAAAAACCTTCAGAAATGAATATCAAAGTTTGACATCCCTCTGTTAATATGTATAACATATAGAAATATAGCAGTTTTTGAAAATGTATTTTCTGTCTAAATTCATGTTCTACGTATCCTTGACATTCTACTTTTAAAACAAAGCATAAGTGAATGACAGCTATTAAATTAAAAAATTGTTGTTTTTATTTCTCATGTGTTAAAGGATAAATAACTGTATTTAACAAATGTTAAACATAATAAAAAAAAACAGGAGGAAAGCTTAATGCATAAACTCATGTAAAAACATGAATAAAAGATATACGTATATCAACAAAAAAAAACAAATACTGGGGTTTCATAGGGTGTCACATTATTCAATTATGGAATATTTGCAACAATACCATTAAAAACGTTTAAATTTTTAAGATTTTCTATTTAGGGATATATGCTAAAAATGATGCCTTATATGTAAATGCTGTTTTAAAGCTCTATATATGAAGGGGATGGATGGGTGAAGTGGGTTATATTCTGTTAGAACTCTTAAAAGCACTCATTCCTAATTTTTTTATTGTTTTATAAATAGTATATTATAAATTGTGGTTACTGGTCCAGAACATAATTTACTTATTCTTAAGTTCCCATGTAAAAATCGAAATAAACATACACGGGATTGTATATGAACACACATGGACGTACATGGTCATATACGTCCATGCATGATCTCATATATGACCATATATCTTCGGATTCGAAATTTGAGGTTATATGGCCGTATATTGTTATATGTGATCGTATGTACTCATATATTATTTATATGAAATTTCGAATCCGCAGATATATGGTCATACATGATATCATGTATGATCATATAGTGAACCATGTATGTACGTTAGAGTGGTAAAAAAAAACATCAATGTTTGAATTCGACATTTCCACAATGTTGCTCCTATGCCTCAATGTCTAAAAACTCTGTGCCGAGTTTCAGATAAACTCGTTTATATTTTGAGCTCCAATGTAAAAATCGAAATATATATGAACATACATGATCATACATGGGCTTTTATATGATCATACATGGGCATACATGGTCATATACGTCCATACATGATCTCATATATGACCATATATCTTCGGATACGAAATTTGAGGGTATATGGTGATATATGTGCATATATTATCATACATGCTCATATATTATTCATGTATGCTCGTATATGATCATATACGTCCATATACCCTCAAATTTCAGATCCGAAGATATATGATCATATATGAGATCATGTACATATGGTCATATATTGAACAATGTATGGACGTATATGACCATGTATGCCCATGTATGATCATATACAGGCCCATGTATGATCATGTATGCTCATATATATTTCGATTTTTACATGGGCTAGCAAAAAAAACTTAGTAATTTGGCGTTAGAGTAAATTATACAAAAAGTGGGGATGACTTTAAATTGAATTATTTTTTAAACTATACGACATAATTTAATACAATTTTCCAGTAAAGTCTTAATTAATGTGCACAAAAGGAATATGAGATCAAAATTTGAAAAAAAAAAATTCAAAAACTTTGTAATAGTTTTTTTTTTTTTTTTAATTTATACATAAAAATTATAAATTTATAAGTAAAAATTCAACTTTCTAACGTCTTATATTAACAAATTTCTCAAATTTGATCACAAATTTTATGGCAGTAACGAGTCTACAATGAAAATTAAAACGAAATTTGTGATTTTTAAACAATCCGCGGTTTTTTAAAATCTACACTTAAAATAGTTTGTAAGTTAAAATAACAGAATATGTTATTTAAAATTAAATGCCATTTGTTTTTCATTTTCAAATGTTGATTAATCAACTGAAACATCTATAAGAAACAAATTTTACCTACCAATTCCTTAAAAAATAAGTGTTTTCTTTTTATTTATTTAAAATTGTTTCCCTTTTTGTATTTTTTGTTTTTTTTTAATACACTCGTACAATACAAAATGTATGTATGCATAACTATATACACTTTTTGTGTGAATGTGTTTGTGTATGTATGTATGTATGTTTATGAAGTTTTTGTATTTTGTATTGAAAAATTTTGTATATATACAACCAATTTAAATAAAAAAACAAATTGAAATGTTATTATTTTTTTTTTTTTAACAGAGATCAAACAAAATTTAAATTTGTAATAACTGTTACGACGCAAATAAACCACAAGTTTCCGTTTTGTGGGTAAATTTTTATTAAATTTTAAACATATGAAAAAAATAAATGACTCTGAAAAAAGATGGTATATGATATTAAATTATTTCGAATAAATGTATAAAAAAGTTAATATTTAATTTTTGAAAAATAAATGTATGTTCCTTTATTTTTAAATGGAACTGAAAACTTTTTCATGAAACAATAAACTACATAATATTCTGAGTGTATGTCAAAAAGGTTGTCATTGAAAAATCCAACTTCTTGTACTTTTGCAATCTACTTACCAAGGGCTTGTTAATTTTTAAATAGATCCTTACAATTGAATGTTAATTTTGATTTTTTTAGTTTTTCGTTATTATTTAGCGTATTAAAATTAAATTGTTATTAAAAAATCCTCTCACTTAAGAAGATACTCTGTGGGCATATAATTATTCTTAAAAGAATTTTGCGCAGAGGAAAATATAAGAAAATTCCTTGATCAAAATCAAAAATTTTTTTATGAAATTTTCGCGGAATTTGCCACTTCGAATTTAATTTTGATTTTATATTCGCAATGTACAGCCAAAAATGTATAAGATTTGATGCGCTGCGATTATATATAATTATTCTCAATTTTTAAATTATTTGAAATACTAAAATAGGTACAACTTTGAATCTTCGATAGCGATGTGTTACCTCTAAATAAAACTTTTTTCATGTATGAAAATGTATTTTTAGTTTGAGTCGAGATCATAGGAAAAGTTTTTTCAAATGAAAAATTTTTTCCTTATTTTTTAGAAAATGGATTCCATTCGGCTGGTGTCTAATAACTTTTTCTGTGTATTCTCCATGTTTACTAAAATTAAAAAATAAGGAAAAAATTTTTCATTTGAAAAAAACTTTTCCTATGATCTCGAGTCAAACTAAAAATACATTTTCATACATATAAGTATTAAAAAGATCAACTATAAAATATAAACTTTAATAATAAAACTTTTTTCCTTAAATTTCTTTGGCAGACCATATTTTTTTCCATAATAGCATATTTGCAGGGTTGTGGAGCTCGTGAATTCGAACTTTTTTGAACGACCTTAATGTACGTATATTACCATGTATGCCCATATATAATCATAAACAAGCACATGCTTAATAACTTTTGTTTGTGATGTCCCAAAAATGCATGGGTCATGTGATAGTTTGAAGCCTTGACTAAATAAATTTATTAAAATAGTATAAGTGTTATTGTTTCAGGATTGCAATATGCAGCTTTTCACAAAAGCAATTTTGAGATTTTAGAATAAATATTTAAATTGTTTGAAAAAAATTTGGCCTACTTTTTGTGTAATATTAACAATATTGTATCAAGAATTTTTTGAATTTCTAAAAACTTTAAAATGCTGGAAATTATCTTAATTTTATTATTTAATATAAACTATTTCCTATCAACATGCGATAAAGTTGCAAAAAATGATCTACCATTTACGAGGGCGGCGAAGTCCGTGACTTTTCGAACTTCCCTCGTAGTTATACGAAATGCAACACTGCTCCCATCAAGTACAACATGTTAATAGACTATTGTCGAATTTTGAGCAAGTTCCGTCATTTACTTTGAGTTTAACAGCTGTTCAAAACATACAACCTCGTGGATTTTTTTTTTTTAATTAAAAAACTGAATTTGGAGTGTTTATTAAACATTATTTTTTGCAAAAAAAAAACCGTCAATCAAACCAAGTAAAAAAAGTGGTTTACTGACTTTTGTTGTGGTCGCACAAGTACAAAAGACGCTGAACATTCTGCACGGCTAATTGAGGCCAATACACCCGAAAATGTCAAAAAAATCTACAATAAGGTGTTGGCCCATCGAAAAGTAAAAGTGCTTGAGGTTGTTGATGCCATAAGCATTTAATATGGCAGTGTGGTTTTGATTTTAAATGATCAGTTGGATTTTAGAAAGCTGTTTGCAAGATGGGTGCCGCGTTTGCTCTCAATTGACCATAATGCACGCGTGCACACGTGTTTAGTCTCAATGGCAAAATTCCATGAATTGGGCTACGAATTGTTACCTCATCCGCCATATTCTCTGGATTTATCCCCTAGTGAAAAATCCTATTTTTTTAAGGGATACAAAAATTGGAGAAACGTTGGAATAAGTGTATTGAGTTAAAAGGAGATTACGTTGAAAAAAAAATTTTTTTTTTTTTTTGAAAAAAAGTATGTTTCATTCAAAAAGTCACGGACTTATTGATCCGCCCTCGTACACCACCAACCAGTAAATTTTTGCCAAAAAAGTACAATAATATCAAGAAGTGGTATGAAATGGGTTAATACATGGAGTTCCCCAGCAACTGTTTGCCATTTCTAAAGTAACATATATAAGTTGAGGAAAATATATTTCGTTTTTTTCGTTTCGCGTTATCGCAAAATTGGGTTATCAAAAATTCAAGTAATTTTTAACCACTGAATAATTTTTTGATGAAAATCATATAATCATTATATGTAAGTAATTATTTTTCATTTAAAAGTAATGGGAAAGGTAATGACTTTTTATTACGTGGTAATCTATAACATATATTTGCTAGGAGATTTACGATATAGGAATTTCATTAAAATTTTAGCAATCTTAAAAGTTACAAAAAAAAAAACAAAATTGTGCAGTGAATAGCAAACCATAAAAACCCTGGAATCCCACCGTAACCTTTTTTTCCTATTTTATTAAATAAGCTAATATAACTTTCAAGGTAAACCCCTCATCGAATATTGTTAAATATTTTAAATATTAATCTTCCAGTCTACTCTGTTTGTTGGTATAAAAGTTTTTTTTTCTTTGTGTTAAAAACACAATTTTCAACCATAAAATAATTTATTAATATAAACCTTTTTAAATGTGACAGACACGCATGAACGAGCATAATAAATGTAGGTACGTTTGTATGTGTTAAATGTACGCATATAAAACACATGCACACTCACACCTTTTTTCAAAATTTGTGTATGCCTGTATTATTTATTATGTCACTCAAAGAGATATTGTCTTTGTAGCATGTGGAAAAACACACCAACCCAACAATATTGTTTATGGTCATTTTTGTGTGTGTGTGTTTTTTTTTTTGGTGGGCGGCTGGTGGGTATTAGCAAATTGATGTCACTTTACATAATTTTTACCTTTATCATCATCATCAGTAGCGTTTACGTGTTCAAGCATTAGCAATTAGTTGATGTATCCATCTGTTTTAAATATTTATAATGTTAGAACATAATAGTTGGGGGCTTTCACTGTGATAACCTTGAAGAGAAAAATTAGTCCCAGTGCCAAATCAAAAACGGTTTCTTTGCAACCACTAAATGGAAAATAGGATAGGTAGAAAATCAAAATCGTATTTCATTAACTGTTAATTGTTTCTTGGAAAATATTTGCAAAATCATTGAAAAAATCTGAAACAAATAAAGGCAATTAAGAATGTATATCCTGCATAAAAAAAATTAATGTCATCCTAATATTTGGAAACATGTTTGCGTGGTCCACATTATGAAAATTTTACCTTTATTGCCATCTAGTTATTCATTATTGATTTGCCGCACAAACGGCCAACATACAGTAATCGAAATTTATATTGATACATTAAAAATGTATGCAATATTTACTTAATGTTGTAGTAAGTTTTAAATCTGTTTATATAATACAAAAAATACTGAAGGATAACTTTACAAAACACATGATACTACAGTTATAATCGTCGTTTTTCGAAATTTTATTAGATGCACCTTTTAAACTTTTAATTACTTTGTTAAATAAGTTGCAGTAAAATTAATGTGTGTGAAAGTTAACAAAATTCTGGAAAACAAGAATTAAATAGTTTCTTGAAAACTCAAGCATAATGACAAATTTTATATCATACAATGCGGCACAAAATGTATCACCCTATCGAAAGCTGCTATATCTTTTGCAACTAAGGGCAGGTGTTAGTTTTGTTTCCAATATTTGTGAAGTAAGCAGATACAAAATACACTCAGCAAAAATAAATGATACATGATTATCCTTAAGGAATAAATTTTTCATAGATTCCAAAGTATTATTTAGTTCTGATTTTCTCTTCTAAAGGAGTTCTCTTTTACTACTTCGATAAATATGATTTAGAAGGAATATAACATTTTCTTCAAATCTATTACGGGTAACAGTCAAAATTTAACATTAACCACAGATATTTCTATATAAATTTGACATTTATATCTATGGTTAAGTACAAAACTTTAATTATTTTGAAAGAAAATATCAGGTGTGAGTGATTTGTATCAATTTTAAACTTGCAATTTACCATAATTTAAATTATAAAAATTGTATGAATTTCAAATAAATTAATTTAAAAAATAAAGCCCGAATATTGAATGCAATCAATCAAATCAAATTTATTTGGGAACATAAGAAGATCTCATTTTTTACCAAACTATAGGAAGTGCTTTAGATGCAAAGAAAAAAGGATAATAAAACTTTCACCCTATGACAAAATCATCAGCTCCGATCCAAATATTCACACCAGCGGAATCAAAATCACTGCTTCTTTTTCTCTTCTTTTGCTACTTTTTTTTCTGGGACGTTATATTCCACAAGAACACACGTTGCTATTCTGAAATAAACTGAAAATCATTCAAAAGAGGCATGAGTGCCATTTTAATCTGAATGGATACGTAAACAAACAAAATTTGCACTTCAAGTACACTGATATTTCACGATGAGCCATTATATACACTCAAATTCACTACGTGATGCTTCATTAATACCGAAGATGTCAGCGGGACTTAATTTTCAAGAAAGAAGCCGTAGGTAACGCGGTTACTATGAATTATGAAAGATAGAGAAACTTGATCAACGAATATTTATTGCCGCAAATTGATAAATTTTGAGTGAATAACATGTGGTTTTAACAGCTATGCATCCCCAGCTCTTGCGGTAATGGACATTGAGATGAACATGTTTTCGAGCCGCCTACTGTCTTTTTTTATAGATTTGCTGTGGCCACTAAGATCGCCTGATTTAACCGCGGCAGACAATTTTCTTTGAGTTTTTTGAAGTCACAAGCCATAGACTCCAGGGGCTCCCAAAGAGAATATCCGTCATGAGTGTGAGAACTTATTTACCGAAGTTCACTCCAGAACAACGGCATATGCAGTAAAAATAGTCCAAATTTTCATCTTACGCCACTTGACCGATATATTCTTCAAAAATCAGTGGCAATAACATATAAAAAAGTAACTGTGGCTCTTATAATGTACCAGTTAGCGCACACAGAAGGTTGCGGGTTCTTTCTCCAGAGACGACAACATCAATTTAGGAAAATACTATGCATGCATTTTCTATCCCTCATACATATCGCAATATCGCAGATTGGTGTTTCTATAGCCCTTAACCCCACCCCCACTATTTATCAGATGGCGGGCAACATCTATTCTAAAATTAATCAAGTCTCACAATAACAGTGTTGCCATATTTAAAGCACTTTATCTCTCAACGCGGCGCTACGTGCCGCAATGTACTTAAAATTTAAATTTCGTGAAAAAATCGCGCGGTTTTTAAAAAAATTTTCGACTGCGGTGCTATCTTCCACATTGTACCAAGAAATTCATTTTTTTTTTTTTGTAAAATGGGCGGTTTTCAGTTTCTGCTATCACCACCCTAAGGTAATCCCTGGGTAACGCCAACGATAGCAACTACAAAACACTAGTATTTTTTAACATCTAAAAACCTAACGCTAATTCTGTTTCACGGATTCTGAAGAAAATTTCCTTTAATTCAAGTTATCACACTTACCATTTTTTTTGTGTTTCGTTTTTTTGGACATACCAAAAAAATAATTTTTTCATTCCAGAGGGGGTCACATCTTTTTTCCGTAATTCTATTTCCCGGATCTTAAACGAAATTCGTGAGAAAATTGTCTTTAATAAAAGCCGTCACACTTACGATTTTTTGTGTGTTTTGTTGTTTTTTGAACTTGGCGGGTCACAGAGACCCGACACACTTAACCCCATAGAGATTTTTTTTTAAATTCCCGAGGGGGTGATATTTTTATATTTTTTTGAGGGTGTCCAAAAAAGTAAACTTTTGCCAAAACTTCTTTTTAACGTTTTCCTCCTCTTCCATAAGTACCGATACTGCTTCAAAGCACAACTCAAAAAAACTTGTATCGTCCTTTATCAGATTTTAAGTTTTTATAGTTTTTAATTTTTTTTAGTTTTTAATTTTTGAGAAAATAAATCTATGTTTTATTATAGTTTGATCAAACAATTTTTATTGTCAAATATTTGTTTAAGTGTGACCATAGGACAAACATGTTTTCCTCATTTTTGTTATCCACTATTTGAAAGTTGTTTGATCAAACAAAAAGAGGCGAATAAATGTGTGTAGTGTGACCACAAAATAATCTCTATATTGCTTTGACAAAATTTTGGGCAAAATTGTTCAAACATTTTTGCGGAAAATATTTGCCCAATGTGACCGTAGCTTTACTTCTCTTAAAAAAAAATGGGGACTATAAAAGTTTTTACAAAAGACTAGTTTAACTGAGGAAAATCTTAAAAATTATACATTTTCTGATCTTTAGTATTTGATGTGTACAAGAAAGTTGTATTGAAATACTTTTGCTGAAGAAAATTTGGGGACATGATATTTTAATTATAGGATTATAACCAAATCAGAGAAAAATTAATCCAAATATAAATTACTAATTAAGGAAAATGTAATTTATTTCATTACTCAGCCTAAAAAGGTACTGATTTCGCAAATTTGTTTTATATATCGTTAAATAATCCTGCGAAATAACAGCAAATTTTTCAAAATCCAAACTAACACAATATTATATAAAAATATTGATATATTAATGGCACTTTAAATAATGCATAAAGTTTAATTGCGTCTATTTCAATTTTGGTTACTGTAAATGCACATTTTTAAACAGTGTTGCAATATATATCATACTATAACTTATTTTATATAGCATAAGTATCGTCATCAACATTATGGTATTCAATATTAAACTCCTATATAAATATTTTTTGGCTTTCAGTCATATAGTGAAGGTTATATAGTGACACCTTATAACATATTTTATGTATAAATATCCAACCAAAAATATTAAATACATATTTGTTTTTAAGGACTTATGTTATCATAGGCCAAAACCAACCAAAACTTATGAATGAAAATGTAAAGGTAAATAAATGAAACATTTTCATTTATTTTTTCTCCCGTCGCTTAGTAATGTACTAAAGTAATACTTTATATTCACCTCAAATATTTTTCAGCTAAAAATTTTTTTTACCACAATTTTATTTTTACAATAAAAATTTGTTTACCTCAAACTTTTTTTCACCACAAAAATTAGCTTTGTTTTTTCGAATTTTATATAAATATTCCATACAAATTTTAGAAAATAGCTACTACTAAAAAATTAGGAATGTTTAATAATGTTGTCAATCCTAAGAAATTTTTGGATTTTCTGTTTTAAATGGTAACAAAAATATTTGTCATAAAAATATTTGAAATTTTTGTATTTTTAATTTGATAAAATATTTAAAACAACAAAAGTTAACAAATGAATTATGCATTTGTATTAAAGGTAGGACGGGGCAAACAATATATATTTCGCGTTCCCGCGAAGTCCATATACGAAAACAGCTTTCGTACAAAGGCGGCCCCGAAATGTTCAAATTATATTTGTTTACACAAAATAGAGAAAAGTCAGCTAAGTAGTGATATGCGTTTTCTTTACAAGTCTTTATAGATGTAGATATAATATTTGAAAAAACAAACCTATTGTTTTCACATCCAAAAAAGTTTTTCACCTCAGGCAATTTTTTTAACCTCCATAATTTTACATCTCAATTTTTACAGTATTTGAATAAAGAACACTGCAGAAGACAGATATAATAAAGTTTGTATTTAAGTGCTTTTTGTGGTACTATGGTTATTCTTTAATTCATTTGGTACTATTTACAAATGTTCCCTTTTTAATTTGGTATTTCTTTATAACAACTTTTATGCTATAATTTTTTTAGAGTTACTGTGTAAGTAAATAAGGTAAATATTTTTGGAATTAGCAAACATATTCAATACATTTTGTTTTAGTCTTTGTATTTGAAAGTGCTCCTAAGATTAAATAAAAAAGGACACAAAACAAATATGTTTCAAGATAATCAATTTTAACGAGAATATCGGTTAAATTTTAAAATATTATACTGACATGTGTAATGCATTATTTGTAATTTGATAAATAATTGCTTTATTTGCATTATATATTTTTAATTAATTTATTTTCCATATTTTAAGGGCTCAAAACAAATTCTAGTTGCTTTGGTAATAATGATAAAAGTGTAGCAGTATCATTATATGATCATCCTTCTACAATATTTTGTAGGTTACATAAAGGTTTTTAAGGTTAATAAAATTTTTTTGTATAGCGTGGTAAAATTAATTTTATATACTTATTAAATTCATTAAATGATATATGACTTCAACATAAATATTCCCAGGAAATTGGTTACAATCGCTTTCTTACCGCAGCAATACTACTACTATTCATTTTTCGAGCAATAGAGGCTGTTACTTTAGGGATAATTTAAAAAAAACATTGATGTTAGAGCCGACAGTAGAAAGAGTTATGAACGAAAAATAGGATGAATAAATGATTTACCAACCGATTCTTTGAATCAGAAAATATTGCTGGGCTTCTTATTTATTATAGCTTCAATTGTTTATTGATTATGTAAGGGATATTTATGTACCTAAAATATATGTAAAAGTTAATTTTATCTCCGGTAAATAAATTTAAAATTCACAAACACTTTAGTAGTGAAATTAAATTACTAATTGGGCAAATAATTGGAAATTTTAATATGATTTTTCAAATTGATTCAGTCAGTGTTTTTATCCGAACATAGAAAAATATCCAATAAACAATTGTGTTCTTAACCAGTATGTGCTAAATGTAGCACAATGGGGTACTTTCTTTTAAAAAGGAATAGAGAAGAAATGAAAGGTGGTAAAGGATTAAGTTCTTCAAATATAGAAGCACTGTAATTGGCGAAATGTTAATTCTTAGAACACTTCTTGCCTGCAATCTAATGAAGGGTTGGCAGAATTGTTGCAGCTTATTAACTCGCTTAATAACTTTTGTATCGCGGTTCCAAAAATCAATGGGTACTCATTATTTTTGTATGTTCGTAAGCGAAAGGGTAATGGCCACCCATTACTTTTTGTAAGTGTGAAGATAATGACCACTGATTACTTTTGAAATATCGCGAACAAAAGTAAATAAGCGAGTAAATAGGCTGGTAAGAAGTTGAAACCATGTTTTTCTTGCAGTGGGCCTCTATTAAAGAATATTTAAAAATATCAAGGAAATGGTATTTAGATATTTTTCTATATCAACTGTCCTGCTACAGTAAAAAATATGAAAAGCACCACTGTAAAACTTGCAGTCAGTGTGGGTACACTGCTTTATATAAGGCAAAATGGAATCCATACTGGGTGTTTCACTTTATTAAAAAAAGGCGAGATGGTTGAGGTAAAATGCTTAAGCAATTTAGAGTGTTTAGTTATTAATTTATTATAATTTTTTGGAATAAGCCAAGAACATTAAATTTTACAATCTCTAGAGATTTTAAGAAAAAAACTAGAGAAATTTTACCATTTTTATGAAAAACTCAATTTATCTAAAACTTGCCGGCTTTTTGTGTGTTTATAATATTAAAAAAACTTACATTCTCCTCTATCGGTAAAAAAAAAGTTTTTGGGAAAATTTAATATGAATTTAATACAAATGTTGTGGTATCGTATTTTGCTAAAATTGTAAAAGTATGCATGGGTGCGTATGAGCAATATTTAACTATTAGAAAAATAATAATATATTTTTTTCGAAAAAAGAACTCAAATACTAATTTAAAAGTTTTTAAGCTTGCAAAAGATCATATCGATTGTTATGATATCTTAACTGACGATATATTCAGAATTCGAGATATGTATAACAAAAGATAAGTTAAAATATGTTACCACAGTATGGTTACTGGCAATCGCTTATAGAATAGAAAGTTGCAATCATAAAATAATATTATATTTACTATAATAATGATGGTTACAACTTATTTATAAGCCAATAACTTGATTGAGACGTCCATACGCGAAAGCATCAAGTATAATATAGTAGTCATGTTGTAACCATGTTTTGTCTCTGCGCTGTTACAAGTTTTACTGTGTTTAAAAATTACACAGAACACAAACTGTTTTCAAGCCTGAATATACATATCTACAGATTTTAGTTCAACACAACTCCGACCTCAGAATTCCTCCAGCACATCAGGTTTTTGATATGTCTAAAAAATTCGGTTTTTACTGATGATTTAACATTGGATATTAAATTTTATTCGAAAAATTTGTTATGTTAACTGGAAGTACTACATGTTGCCTTTAAATATCAAAAAAATGCAAAAATTAAATTTTTACTAAATTTTGATTTATTTTACCGGGTATCAATTGAAAACTTAAAGTCCTACTTTTTCCTTTAAAAACTGTTTTTTAAATTTTTATATACTCGTATATCTATAGGCGAAAAATCGCGATTTTTTTTTTTGTATCACCGAATTTCAGATGAAAATTTATGTGAGAGATAACGTATTTTATTATAAAAACCTGAAAAATGCAAAAGTCTATTATTTAGGTTATGAGACCATAATTAAATTTAACGCACATCAAACCTTTGTAAAAAATTTGCCTTAAAATATATTTTTTTGTATTTATTTAGCAAAAATTAATACAATGAATAAGGTATCGGAAAGGTAACGTATCGAATAATTAATTTTATATCGCTTACATTAAATGTTATACTATATATTTATATATTGCTCATACGCACCCTTGCACACATATGAACATTTGTTTCCGGTTAACCGATGAAACTATTATTCGAAAAATGGGAAAAATAGATAAATCGTTTATTTAGGACGATTAATCGTGAAAATTTCGATTATTCGATTAATCTTTAAGTGCACGATAAATTTATTTCTGTCATCAATCACAACACAAAGGGCTGATATTTTTTAGATCCTCCTGAAGATAAACAGCGAAGTTGTTCGAAATATTGAGGAAAAATAAATATTTAAAAATAAAATATGAACTTGAATTTTTATTTTTAACTATATGACCTTGAGCCGGACCAAATATAACACACAACAATTGAACAGGTCAACTATAGAAATATTTAACATACCACACGGAAGGCACACCGCAGTACAAAATCAACATGACGCTGTACAAGACCATCAAAACGAAATACAATAAAACTACTAACAATATCACGGTTAATTATAGCAAACACAATAGAACAATTGCGAAATTAAAATCATCCACAACATTTTTGATCAAGTGTAGGAAAATGGGTCTGATACCAAATTTCATACGTAAAAGTACTAAGAACATACACAACTTTTTTATGATAAAGGACAAAATGTCGCCAAAATTGCGTAGGGATTTGGAAAGATATATTTATGATTTCCACTCAAAAATTTTGAATTTACTTATTCAACACGAACATAAACAAATAAATATTAACATAGAACATCTGAAGAAGGGAGAAGGTACAATTGAAAAACTGTTAGATAAACAGGATCTATTATTATTTATTAAGAGTGAGAGGTTTTTACATGAAAAGCTCAATAATAAGAACAAAACAGTACACATAAGGAAGTTACAAATGTTAAAGGAAGAAAATTACAAAATAAATAGTATAAATAAGTCCAACAAAGATACTGATGACTGGTTTGTTAACAAAACCAATAAAATTATACCCACAAATGTTAAGAAGTTATTATCGTTGGGTCCTAGACACGCATTACCAACTACCACAAGAACTTTCCCATTATTCAAATGCATTGCAGATGGTGAAAGCCTTATACAGACAATAGAGAACAAGGAGAAACAAGAAATTACAAGAGCAAAGCTAACCTCGCTCATTGACAACCATCTTAGCAAATCCAAGCTAAGTTTAAAAGACAAACTAACATTAGACACATTAGGGCAAGTTAGACAATATTTAAGTCAAAATGATGATATACTTATTTTGAATCCTGATAAGGGAAACAAAACGGTTGCGATGAACAAAGACGAATATACACAGAAAATGAGGAATATTATTAGTGATATGTGTATAAATAAACGTTTGAAAAAAGACCCAACTTCAATTTTAGAGAATAAAAATAATGCATTAGTGGAAACATTATATAAATAAAACGTGTTGACTACGAGGGAGAAAAATAAATCGATTACTAAAACATCTGTTGCACCAAAAATGTATGGTCTACCGAAGATACATAAAGAAGGTACTCCACTTAGACCCATATGCTCATCCATCAATTCACCAGCATATGGTTTGTGAAAATATGTGGTTGATATTTTGGAAAATTTAACGAGGGAATCTAAATATAATGTGAAGGATGCAATTGATTTTAAGGCGCGAATTAATAACTCTATAATAAACGATGACGAGACCCTCATCTCTTTCGATGTAGTGTCCTTATTCCCTAGCATTCCAGTAAATTTAGCCCTCAAAACAATCGAGGGAAAATGGAATATAATAGTGAAATACACTAAAATTCCAAAACAATTGTTTATGGAAATTCTTATTTTCTGTATCAAAGATACACGTTATTTTAGATATGACAATCATGTTTATGAACAGAGAAAAAGGATGCCAATGGGGTCACCAGCCCACCAGTTATTGCTCATATAATAATGGAAGAGTTATTAGATGTTTCAATGGGAAAAATGGAAACTAAACCAAGAATTTTAACGAAATACGTAGATGATTTGTTTTGTATTTTAAAAACGGACAAAGTTGAGAACACTTTAAAGATTTTAAATTCATACCACCGACAAATCCAGTTTACGAATGAAGAAGAAAAGGATAAGGAACTGCCTTATTTAGACTCCATTATTATCAGGAAAGGCAACACCCTTAAGTTAGATTGGTACCAAAAACCCACCGCATCAGGTAGATTAATAAATTTCTTTTCTAAACATCCAAGAAGAACGATTGTAAATACGGCTACCAATTTTATACGAAGGGTCCTGGAGATTAGTGATGAAGTTTTTCATAAAGGAAATAAGAATAAAATCATTCATATCTTAAAACAAAAGTTACTTAAGGATGAGCAAACACCAATACATTTAAAGAATAACTAATTCTGATTCAATATTTTTTATTGTAAAAACCAATACATACAAAGAAAAAAGAAAAAAAATATTTCACAACATACGTTAAACAAAAGCAAAATCTACATTGATGATCGCTGTCGTCAATGTTTACCAGCAAAGCATACGAAAGTGTTGTTGCTTTGCACTAGCGAGTATACAGTGAAAAACGACAAAAAAAACTAAAAAGACAAAGTTGTTTGTGTATTTCGTATTTCTAGTGTTGAGTGCTCTATGTGTGTATTAAAACACACAGCCTATAGCTAAGTGCTTTTAGAAAAACAAATGAACAGCAAGCGCCTTGGGCTTGGGCACCCTTGCAATACAGGGTCTATCTACTTTAGGAACTGTAGGGTTGCTGCCACAATTTACTATTTGACAAATCGTTGATTTTGAAGCTGAATATATTAAAGATATTTCTTTTTGAGAAAGTCCATTTTAAAAATAATTTAAAGTTTTGGACTTAAGAACAGAATTTTATTTGTTTCCAGCCATTTTTTACTAAAATTACTATGACAAAGATTACCCTTTTTACAACTAATTAATAAATTATTTAATAAAATGCTAAGAAAATAATATAAAATAATTAAAAAGAATGTAACCACTGTTGTATCCAGGAATTTTTTAAGTGTTCATAGATTTATTAGGAATAAAACAAATGACAGAAAAGCTCAAATGCGATCTCAGTGTTTATTGTTCTGAATAACACTGTAGAACCAATCTTAGGTGTTCTATTTTTTTTTTCTTGTCTTGTGGCGTGGTGAAATTTTACCAAATTTCATCTTAATCTGATATTGTTCATTTTGGGGTCACCCCTTTCTAGTGTGTATAATATATGTTAAATATATTTATTAATCATACGTACCGATCACTTAGTTATACCTAAAGATTTTCAGTTCCTTCTACCAAGGTTAATTCTCACCTGAAAATAAAAAGTAAAAATTTATTATCAATAAAACATTAAAAGTAGTTTACAAAAGTTAATATATTTAATTTTGTTTTACTTATTAAAATTGCGGCAGAATTTTAACTACAAAGGTATTTATTAAATCCACGATGTAGTTTTGAGGGATCGACGAATTAAAGCGTGTGAATTAGCTTAAGGCACAGTTTAGTGATTTTAGTTTTGCACAAACCACTGGGTTTAAAAAAGATGTCGGTAAGATGGATACAGTGTTTGCTTACAATCGAACATAAACAGAAGCGATCCTGACAAATTTCTGAGCAACGAATCAAAGCAATGGATTTTAACGCCCCAAAGAAAACAAAGATATTTCAATCTGCTAGAAAGGGCTTACGCAACGGTTATTTGGGATATACATGGAATTATCTATATATATGACCAGTTGGAAATGTGAAAACAATAAATGAAATATATTGCAGAGAATATTTGGGCCTATTAAACGAAAAAGTTAAGAAAACAACGCCCCAATTTAACAACAAAAAAAAAGTTATCCGCCATCAAGATGATGCTTGTCCACTTTCGATGGCAAACATATATGAGTTGCCTTCAGATTTTGATCCAAGCGACTTTTTTCTGTTTTCAAATTTTAATAAATGGCTCTGCCTAATAAGTTTCTTGTCAAATGAGGAGGTCTTTTCTGCAACAGAAGCCTATACTGAGGACTTTCCGAAATTATAATTTGTGGATGGCTTAAAAATATTAGAGAATCGTTGAGAAATAAAAAACAATCAACCCAAAAAACTTACCCAGAAACAGTTTTGTAAGACAGGGTTGTGTTTGCAAGCGCTCACTATAAGCAGCATCTAGATAACACAATTTTTGTTTGTTATATTACACTTGGTAAGTCTTTATGGGCAGGCTAAATTAGCTTTTTTAAGATACTTGGGAACTAATAAAATTAGTATTCTTGCAGCGGAATAAAATCACTTAATTTAGAGCTCAAAAGATGCAGCAATGTCGTGACTTTTATAATATCCTATTTGAAGGCATCAATACAGCATAATTGATAACACAACAAAAACAAATGTTTTTTTACAGCTAATTGTGCTACTAGTAGTTAATTTTCTGCTTTGATGTAAGCTGGGGGAAGGGCTATGCAATTTTTCAGGTTGTACAGGGATAAAAGAATCGAACCACCAAACCATCGAGCCAATCATAAAAGCACTTCATTCTACAAATTTTTATTCAGTTACAAATATTTTACTTCATCTAGTGAATAAAACATAAACCTATTTTTTTATCATAAATTTTTTTTATTTTGTTTTAAATCGAGCAAATATTTTTCTAATAAACTCCCTACAAAAATCACTGCATTAAAAATTTGTAGTATAAAGCAGTCTCAAAATTCCCACGGTGTATTGTTTCATAGTCTTTGGAAAAAGACAAATAGAGTAGTATTTTCTTGCCGGGCTATTTTATATATTTTTAAGAAAAAAGTGGTGATTATCGAGACTACGTACATGCATGAATATTCATATCGATTTTAATATTGCTACAAATTGACAACTACCTTAATTATAGAAAGATATTGCTTGTCCACCATCGTATGTATGTCTATAATGGGCTAATTAAGATATTATCATTATATATATTTATAACTAACACTTTACCTCATTAAATAGTTATAACAATGGAATGATTATAAATACAGAATTTAATTTATGTCGTCCATATCAATTATGTTAATGTTCTCACTAGACAAGGTGTTATTTACTAATGAAGGTGGAAGTTTTGTTTCCGTATTTAACAAATGCAAACACAATTAATTATAATGAGAAATTTAACATTGTTTACGAGTAATAATGATTTTGTTGTTTATAATTAAGAACAGTTCAGTACGAATTGCAACTCATTCTCTTCTTAATAATTTTTCATAAAAATTCCGAATTTGTAACTTATTAATTTTAATATATTAAAAAGCACTAATTAAGCTATGACGAAGAAAAGGAACACCTGGTGCTGCCAAATCGAAATTGAAATGGCCAACCAAGACAGGAGCTGAAACGAAATAAAAACACTTTCATCGGACAATACCGAATGGAATAAATTTATAAAGCCCTTCTGCTGCTAGTAGAAACTACGGGAACTTATATGTTATATATATTAAGCTCTGCAAAATTATAAAATTAAAACCAATATTTTTTGACTTTGGGAAGCAGTTTTTTTGTCAACTGGACTTTCGTTCAACTCCTGCATTCAAATATGGTTTTTACAATCAAGTTATGGTTTTTAAATAGGTTCTAGATATCAACATGACCGCTATCGTCATTATTATTGTAAATATTTTATTATATCATGATTGTCACTTTCTAATTTACACCATGATTGGCTGTACTAAGGTAAAAAATTCTGACTAGAAGAAAATATGATAATTGTGGAAATATAAAATACTCACAACAATCAATGAATAATTATAAATCAAATAACATATGACTTTGACATTTACAATTATAATGATATTTTGTTCTCATTAAAAAAAATTGTATCAGTTCATTTAAACATGTAAAAATTATAATAAATTATCATTTTTACCTGGGGTGATTTATTTTCGAAAATGCCTTCTACATATAACCTTATAATTTTCACTAATGAAATCATTACTAAAAAAAACATTGTCAAAAAGATTCAATATAAAGATTTTATACTTTTTAATTATTTTCGATAAAAATAATAATAATAATTTTTAAAAAAAATATATTTATTAATAACTTCTAGTAAAAAAACGACCTACTTGTGGCAAAAATATTCAAAATATTAATAAAATTATTTTTTGAAAGAAAAATTGTGGCTTTGTACCCCAAGTGTGGCTTTGTACGAAAATGTTTCTTATACAAATTATTATATTTTTAGAAATTTTTCTAATAGAAACATTTTTAGATTCTGTGGACTTTCCTCTAAAGTAAAATTTTCAGATTTTGCAAACTGTTTCTTAGATAAAAATTCATATTTTCTTAAAACAACTAAAATTTTATGGCGTTTTTGAAAAAAAAAATTGTTAGATTCTGAGGAATTTTCCTCATGAAAAATACATAGGCTCTCAGAACTTTTTCTGTCAAAAATATTCTAAGATTTAAGGACTTTTTCTAAAAGAAAAATTCTGAGGACTATTTAAAAAATCTTAAAAATGTCCTTAGAATCGAATTATTTTATATTACAAAAATGTCCATAGAAATAATGCTTTTATGAAAATAATTCTTAGAATTTAAAATTTTTTTAAAGTATTTTTCTTTAAAAAATTTTATAGAACGAAAGAAGTTTTCCTGAAAAAGTCCTTAATATAAAATTTTTTCTTTATAAAAAATATTTCTTAAAGAAATATTCGTAAATTTAAAGAATTTTTGCATAGTTTCGGATCATAACATAACTTTAGGGACCATATTATGGTAAAATTATGATTATTTAATCACAATATGACTACGCTATTATATGATTATATATGATTCTTTTCGAATGTGTTTGCTGTAATCAAACTTTTTTTCTGCGCGTAAACCTCGTAAATTCAGCCCAGTACAAAGTGAAAAATCATTTTTTTTCCATTTGTACCAAAAGGAATAAATCAGTGAATTTCAAAGGACGATTTTCTTTAAGAAATAAGCTATTGGGAAGCATAAACCTGAACCCTAAGCCACTGTGTAATTTATTATTCCCGTTTAAATTATTTTATTTATCGATTGTGATAAGTTGACAACTCATAATTAATATTTTTTTCACTCCTAGTGCATAAGATATTTGATTTCTTTTATATCGTTTCATATCTCAAGTTTTTAATACATCGTCAGTCCAGAGTCCGCAACTTATGATTATCAAAATGTTCTCTTATATGTAGGTTTTAAAGCTTTTAGAGTAGTATTTATTTTTCATAATATTTACATATAAAATTTTCTATATTAACCCTAAGGGAAATGTACCAGTCACAGAGTTAGTCACGTGACCGGAACTTTGTGGCATAAGCCGGTCCTCGAGTTGGTTCTCTTATATGAAAGTAACCGGTAACTTTAACATGGGCTTGTCATAGGAGGTGGCAATTTCTACCTTTTAAGCTACTTGCGACATATCGCTGACCTTGTGTAGGGTACCATATCACTGCATTGGTGTAAGTGAATGCGCAACAGAATAGGTTAAAATTATCTTACACATAACTAGTCTCATGACTGGCTCAAATGTACATACCACAGGACTGAGGACAAGTAATTAATAAAAAACTGGTTACATATCAATCACAATGTGTTATGTTGCAGAACTTGTAGGGAATGAATAGTTTCGTGACATATCACTTGATTGTTGCAAGTTGACATGACACAGAGCAAACGAAAATTAGTTAGCATGTAACCTGTCAAAATTTCTTCCGCGTGTTTTATATTATGAACATGTTTCTGAAAGATTCCATAAGGTCCAGTCACTGAATTTACCTGCAATGTGTATTACAAAAGTTTTCACATTTTTTTTTTTTTTTTGTATTTGGCGATTTTAAATTATTTCTTCAACAAAAAAAAAATACAGCCTCAAAATGTGAATATTTTTCAAATTTTAACAAAACTGAGGAATAAAAAATTGTTTGCTTTTAAAAAAAAAATATATTGCCAAAAATAGAATTTTTGCAAAATCAAATAATTCAATTTTAAAAAATTATTAAATGGAATTGACTTTGATGTTTCCCGTAGGGAACATACAAAATATATTTATATTTCTCATACGCACTCGTGAATACATACATGTATAAATACGATACAATGAACTTGTTATACAATAAGTATTCAATGTATAATTTCTTGGAAACTAAACTAACACCACGTGAGCTTCAATCGTTAGAAATGGCTTAAATAAATATATAGTTGTAATGAGTAAAATAAGTCTTTACTTATAAGTATATATTTCACTTGTTACTTAGAAAAATAAAACAAAAGGTTCTCAGAAGTGAGATTAAACTCATTACAAATAAGGGCTTATGGAATTACTTACTTGTAGGGATAAAAATAATAAGTTACTTATAGGGACTGATATAACTACTTATTTTAATCATTACTATTTTATATTTTTTTTATAAATTCAGTAAAAAAAATAAAAAAGAAAACACTGGATTCTTTTCGAGAAGAAATAAAAAAAATCAATAATATAAAATACTGTAATAATTAATTTAAACTACAGTTTAAATACTTTTTTGCATCAGTTTAAATACTTTTTAGCATTTTTTTATTCCTTGTAAGTGCTGTAAAATGTGTAAAAATATGAAAATAAATGCTTAAGCTTAAAAGAAAATTTTACTTAAGAACTACAATAAAATTCTTAAAAATAATTATTTTTATACTATTTTATTTTATTTAGTATTTTTAATATTTATTCATTAAAAATTAAATAAATGAAATTTTGTTAAAAATTTAAAAGAGACTTTTTTTTCTTTATTAAAAGAGCAGAAAAATAGCTTCAATTAAATATTGAGTAATAATAAAAAAAAAAAAAAATTGTATCTCTCTTCATTTGCCAGTCACACTGTTTAAACATAAATCAAAGGCATTAAATAATAAAATCTGTACTATAAATTTGCATTTTTACGAGTAATTTATATAAAATCGAAATTTCTCCTTTAAATATATAAGTAATACATGAAATTGGTCCTTTTCTTTTTCTTCCGAAAATTCCAAAATCCTCTATAGTGTGATTAATTTTAGGCTCTTGGCTTCGACGTTTTGGGGTAATGCTTAGAGTGTTGGACTGTTAGACGGATAGTTGCGGGTTCGATCCCCAGTGACGACAATATCAATTTTGATAAATAATACAAAGCGCTGTGTTCTCCTTCTATGTTCCCATTTCATTTAACCCCAATTAAGTCAAATAACAAAACCGGGCTATGAACTAAAAATCTTCAACAATTTCGCCAACTCTCACATCAAATGGCGAACCATAACTGTTCTAAAATGTATCATCTCGCGCAATTACCATGTTACCATATTTGGAGCTCTTCATATTTTACCATCTTTCCTCTATCCCACTTCCAAAGGTAGCATCACATTAATCAGTAGAACGAATTTCCTGAGTGTTTCTTGCCTTAAAAAAAAACGATAAAAGAAAAAGTCCTTAGAATATGACGATATCTACGATAAAATCCGCAGAATTTTTTTAAAGAAAAGTTCTCAGATTCTGTGGGATTTTTCTTTTTGAAAACCTCTTACATTTTGATCTCTTTTTTCGAATTTTGGGGACTTTTGCTATAAACTATTTTCTAATATTCGGAATTTGAGTTTTTTTCTATTAAAAAAAGCCTTCAGAAATCAATAGATAGAAAAATATAGTCATGATATTATACCTTTCTTAAGTGAATTGTCCTAAGATTTTTTAGGTTTTGCTATGGTAGGAAAAAGTTTTTAAATGCTGAATGCTTTTTTTAATTCCTTGGAGGGAAATCAATTGGTTGAAGATGTCAAACCTGGGTTAATAATAAAAAATATTCAGTATGATTGTATACATTGAATTAATGTAAATAAAATTACTTTTTTTCACAAAATTTATGATTTCAAACTGAATTATTTTCTGTTTGCACACATTAAATATTCCGTTGATTTTCGGTTTGACAATTGTCACCAAAAATTCTGTGTAATATTATGTTTATATGCAATCCTTTACCTAAACTCACATTTTATTATTTTTTTTCATTTACAATACACCCCCCAGAGTGCACTATGTAAAAAGTTTTTTTCAAATTTTAACACTCCAGAGAACTTCTAAAGCAACATCTTTTTTTTTTAATTAATGTATTATATTTTAAGTTTCAAGTTGACTTCTTTAAGTCCTCTAACACTTATTTATTCTCAATCGGGTTTCTTGCTGTTTAACAATTGTAATATTATTATAAACTTTATTAAAGTAGAAACTTGTACATTTTTTTTTATTTTTACAGCAGGTACAAAATAAAATATAAACTTTTTTGTTGTACATATTTTTTTGTAATTCTTTTCTTATTGTTTAGCAAGCTTTAACCCCCTCCAACAATTTGAAATAGAAATAAAATGAAAAAGTGAAAAGTGAAAAGTGAAAAATCACATTGAACAATATAAACCACTTAAGAACAGAGGTGTTTTGCAGCAAGTAGTAATTCAAGATAAAAAAATAACATTCACTTAATGGTTTCTAAATGGGAATAAAGGAAGACAAAAAAATAAATTAATTTAATGAAATAATACTAAATTTATAGCAATATGTTACAAATCTTAGAAGGCAAAACATGATATAGAATGAAATAAAACATAAAACTTATAAGACCATAATCCACCTCATAGGCAATGAAAGAATGCGAAAAACTTCAAATTGAATATATTTCAAAAATTGAGTAAACAAGGTCATAAGATTGATGGAGAAAACTGACTATGGAAAATTAGTGGATTTTTTTTAGAATCAGAGAAAACGAAAAATTTGATTAGGAACAATTTTTAACAAACATATACTAGTTATTGCAATTTGGTTAATTTATAATAAACTATAAAGAAAATATTTCCCATATTTATTCAAATAATACAGGTTGGTTGAAAAGTTCCTGCGCACTGCTAGCTCCAAATTTTTTTTTTCTCAAGTTGGTATAACTGTCCTGAGAACACATGCAAAGTTGCAAGTCATTCTGTCAATTATTTCTTTGTTTACAAGCCATTTGAAGTTGACGTGTCATTGATTTTTTTTAATATGGAAAAAATTGAATATCGTGCAGTCATTAGATTCTTTGTTTTGAAGGGTTTAAAAGCAAAGGAAATTTATTAATAATTGTTAGAAGTGTATAAGGAGTCCTCACCTTCAAAACGCACCGTTGAATTTTGGGCTGGTGAATTTAAACGTGGTCGTACCAGCCTTAACGACGATCCACGCGAAGGACGACCAAAAACTGCAACCACAGCAGAAATCATTGAGAAGGTACATAATATGGTTTGTGAAGATCCAAGTTTGACTAAGCGTGAAATTGCTAATGCCATAGGCATCTCACACGAACGAGTACTCCATATTTTACATGAAAAATTACGTATGAAAAAACTGTTTGGAAAGTTAGTGCCGCACACATTAACAATTCAACAAAAACTGGATCGAAAACAAATTTCTCAGATTAATTTGGAGCGTTTTAAGCCGAACAAAACCGTTTTCGTGCGTCGTTTTATAACTATGGACAAGACTTGGATCTACCACCATGATCCAAAGCAGGTGAAGTCACAACGATCAGCAAAGAAGGTTATGGCATCAGTTTTTTAGGATGCAAAAGGAATTTTGTTGATTGATTATCTTCAGAAAGGTAAAACAATCAACTCTGAATATTATTGCAGCCTTTTGGATCAGCTGGATGAACAAATTCGTGAGAAAAGAATTGGTTTAAAGAAGAAAAAAAAATCATTTTTCATTAAGACAATGCACCTGCTCACAAAAGTGTTTTGACGATGGCTAAATTCAAAGAATTAAAGTACGAATTGCTTGAACATCCACCGTATTCACCAGATTTGGCTCCCAGTGACTACTATCTCTTCAGAAATCTCAAACAATTCCTTCGTGGAAAGCATTTTTCGTCGAATGAAAAGGCCATAGCAGCCGTAGACGGTTATTTTGCAGAGCTTCCGGAAAACCACTATAAGGATGGGATAAAATTATTGGAAGATCATTGGAACAAGTGTATGGAGCTTCTAGGAGATTATATTGAATAAAAAAATATATTTCGTAACAAAAACAGTATTCTTTCATTTCGAGCGCAGGAACTTTTCAACCAACCTGTATATCGAGAAAACTATTTATTAGAACAGCCAGAGAAATTCAATTTTCATCCATTGTCCTAATTTCATAAATATTTATGAAACATTTTATAAATAAAACCAACAGAAGTTGTCATAAAACTGTCTATATGACTGTCATTCTTTATGAAATATATTTAAAATCCTCACTTATAACTAAAAAAAATTTTCATATTTGTCATGAAATATTTTTTGGCGATTCATGAAATTCTTCATAAATACCAGGAAACGTTAAACTAGATGTAAATCTATAATACATGTAAAAGATATGTTAAAAAAAATTTTTGTAGTTAAAAATTAGTTGGAATCCAATCGTAACACAGCTGAAGTATACCAAATACTCTTAGTCGACACGTGCCGTTGTTAGAATGAAGTTATTCTAACATATATGTAGGATCAGGAAAAGGTTAAGGTAGGAAAGGGTTAAGATAAAGGAAAGGAGATGACATTTGGCAGACAGACAAAACAGTATTGAATTGAGACTGACTGAAACATAGATAAAATACAAAACAAACGATGCAGTCGACGCTGTATTCTGAAGAAGAAAAGTCATGTAAAATATGTGTATTATTTAAAATGCTATGTAGTATTTAAAATACTACAGTTTTCCTAATTAATTATTATATTAACTATTAAATTAATATTAAAACTCTCAAATAAACATCTAAAAATATTAAAATAAGTGATGTGTTTTATTAATAAAAAGGGATTCCTACATATATATAAACTTTCACCCAATTTCTCGATTTAACCCTACTCACCCACCAATAATTCTCGTGTATAAATTAGGAAAATTTACTAATCGTAGATCGAACCCTATTCGAAAATATTATAAGAATTTTTTCCCATGTCACTATTTGACTCAGCTGCTGATAATTTTCGTGAGTTATATACGAAATATAGTGCGAAATCTAATCGCTTTTGGAATCTTTAACCCGATTTTACTATTCTTTTTTTATAGTTGAACTCACCTCACCAGCCAACTGTTACTTTGACCGATTATACAGGGCACTACATTGTCTTCGCGAACTCGACGTACACGCAGAGAAAAAACATGGTTGCAATATGATCATTGCTACTTTATTGTGCTTGCTGCAATCGGGTATGGTTGTCACAACCAAGTTATTGGTTTTCTAACCATCAACATGGTCGCTACCATCATTATTTAGTAAATATTTTACTATTTTATGATTGGCACCTTATATTTTATATTATGATTGGCTGTAACCATACTGTGGTAACAAAAATTCTGACTATGAAAAAAATATGATAATTATGCAACGATAAAATGCTGGCAATAATCAATAAATAATTTTACAATCGAAGAAAGAAAAGTTCTGAAAGTCTATGATTTTTCCTTAACAATTTTTCTTCAAAAAGTCCTTAATAGCATATTTTTTTTTAGAAAAAACATTTCTAAAGGAAATATTCTTAAATTTAAAGAGCTTTTTCATAGTTTCTAAGAACTTTTCCTTTAAGAAATTTTCTTAGATTATGGATCATATAATGATAATCCAGGAATCATAATATAGTTATGAGGGCCCATAATATAACATTTTGAGCATACTATAATTACGTGCGATCATATTATGATAAATTCATTATAACATGAATATTGAATTTTTTAAGCTAAAGATCTTTTTTCATTAACAAATTGTTAGCGAAATATTGAAAATAAAATAAGAAATTTTTTAAAAAAAGATATTTAGCTTAAAAAAATTGAATATTAATATTAAAATAAGATCGAATAAAGTTATATAATTTTCATTATAACATGTTTATTTAGGACCATAATATGGTAATTTTTGAATCATAATTTAACTGTAGGGAATATATTATGGTAAAAATATGGTTATTTTATAATAATAATATGATAACCATAATATAGTACGATTATAGTTGGCACAACCATAAACCCAAAAATATATGATGCTCTTCGAATATGATTGACCCAACCATATTTTTTCTTTGCGTGTACAAACTGATCTTTGACGTGAGTCTGCTAAACACATTCGGGGGAACCGCAAATACCTCTAGACCGATGTTATCATTTTAGTACCCAAATTCTGAAAGCTATTTACACGAAGCCGATTAATTCCAAACGATCTTGGTAAATAAATGCTTCACAAGATTGTTGTCGATATCTCTCAAGATTCTACCGGCATTTTAGTAATCAAGAACCAATAATTTAATTTACTTTTATCAAACTAAAACTTAGTTTAATAATTAATTGCAATTAATATAGCCTTAGCTCATTTATCTGCAATGTCATTTGCTATTATACCAATATTACCTGGAATCTACGTAAGCCTTATTTGACTCCATAACTTAAGTAGAATCAAAAAAAGAAATCGTAACAATTCCCGTAACAATCCTGACTGGAATATGGGTATTCAAAAGTTTTATAGGCTACGAAATCTTGGAAAATTTTCTTAAGTCGATTTAAATACTTTTGTCAAAGGCTCACAGATATTTAAAATTTGATGATAGGTTCTAAAATTATACACTTACCAAAAAAAGTCTGCAATGGCAACTGAAAATTTTGTTGTTATTACGAGAAATTTTGCTAATTTGAGCCCAGCGGTATTATTTGCTAATCTTAGCAACACGTGTCTGCCGACGTGTATTACAATGAATTTAGTAGCAGCTACTAAATTTTAGTAAACTTTCTCTAAAGTGGAATTTAAAATCAGTTTGCTAAAATCAACAAAATTTACTAAATATTGTGAATATTAGTACAATCAAATTAGTACAAAAAATTAGAAAGCGCTACTAAATTTTATCAAATTGCTCTAAACTCAATGAATAGTAAAATATAGCAAAATTTTTATTTGTAAAAAAAATTATTAAAATGCTTAAATTAACTTAATTATTTTTAGTTACACTTGTTACACTTTAAAGTTGCTAATTGCTTTTTCATCTGCCTTACTAATTCGAATATACAAATTTATATTTTTTTTACCGAAAATTTTTTTATTTTTCTTTTTTTCAAAAAATATTTTACACAAACTTAAGTTAAATTATAAACGAAATTATCATTTTGTTTTAATTTGCTAATTTTTGTTCTGAATTAATGATTAATGATAAGGTCAAATTTTAATTGTTTTAAGAGCTGATTTTTAGACCTAAAAAAGGCAATTTAAGTTTGAATATATAAGTTTAAATTATTTGAAATAACATTACCTTCAATATTAGTTTTTTTTTTAAATTAGTAAATTTTTCTTGCTAATTCTATCAAATCGGTTTTCAAAAATTTGAAAAATGATTTCTGAAGTTAGCAACAAAAATTTGTAAATATTCTGTAAAAGTTCTGTAATTTGTAAAATGTAAATAGGAAAAAAAAATATTAATAAGAATTTTTTTACTAAAAATAAGTACAAATATTGAAAAGTGTGATTGAAAACCGTTTACAAATTTGTCTACTAACTTTTTTCTCTGAGTGTATATTCTTATAATAAGGCCTAAATGAGATAAGGCGAAAAAAATTCCTAAAATCTCAGCAAATAATGTGCAAAGTAATGTATAGCCATAGCGGCCTATGCATTACTTTGAACCTTACTTCATTAATAAATTTTACAGACGATGAGACTCAAAGCAAGTAATTACTTATGTGGTTGCGAGGATGCGAAAACTTATCCCAATAAACATTTAAAAGTTAAAAATTCAAGTACTTTAAATATTGCTTTTATTGTGGTTTATTGAAATGTGTTTAAGTATAGATTTTAATATAAAACAATTTGAAAAAAATTTCGTCGTCATAAAATAAAACAGTTTTTAGGAAAATTATTTCTTTCGTCTAAAATAAAACTTATTTTTTTAATTTCTTCTTTTTTATTGAGTCTGTCTGATATAATGTGTGTAGTAATTTATTTGTTTAACTTAACAAAAAAAGATTTGAACGCGAATCGCTTAATACCAGTTTAAGAGAAGAAAATACTCTTTACAAGCTTACCTGGGTTGCAGCAATACACTGTACATTTTTTGTCAATTTATAATTTGTATAAGTACAGATAATGAATATTGTTTGCCTTCTAGAACTCAAAAAGAGGTTTATCAATCGATAAGGATAAAAATTATTGATTTCAAAAAAAGTTTTACAAATTGTAATTATCTGACCAGCGGCAAGCTTTGGATATCAACTAACATAAAATGAGTCTTATTTTCTCACGGGAAAAGTAAAACTCCTCAAATGAGTTTTAGTTTATGACGGCGAAATAAAACTCGCTTTTTAAAAGTTTAATCCGACCTTTGATTTCTACGTTGAAAAATAACTGTTTTAGATGAGTTTTTTTTTTTTATTTTAAAGTCATAAAATAACTGTTATTAGAGATATCAGTTACGGTCGTGAAATTTTTAAAAATATTTTAAACATGTTCATGATGAGAATAAAAACTGAAAAATCTGTTTGTCAGCTAAAGACTGTACACCATCGAGAACTGTAGCTATCTGTGCATATAATAGTATTTAATTGCTTTAAACAAATGAAAGCCTTGATTTAAACAAATGTTTAATATTCGTTCGTAATATCAAAGTAATGAGTCTGAAAATAGATTTTCAAAAATATTTTCATTATAACTTTATGCATGTAAATAATGCAATACATTATGAATTATCGGTAACTCATTTACTTATGCTTGCAAATAATGTTAAAGGTAATGAGCTAGCATTGCAAGGTAATTCATTACTATATCTCATCCATTACCAAAGTTTAGCTGAGATGTATTGGAAATACGTCTAGAGTTCTGTTCGGTTTTTTTAGCATTCAACCACAAAATTTCCTAATATTGTGCCAGATTTTCACAGGGAAGATAAAAAAATGAATTTCATAAGAAAACACATTTAACGAAATCTTTATATAAGGCATTTGGTCTCGTTTCAAAAATTATGTAATTGATTAAATAAATTTATTTATTTTAATTTAATTTCATTTCATTATCTAGCATACCTTCCCCATTGAGTGTGAAGAAAGTAGTTGCACACAAAAGAAAAAAGAAACGAAAATGTTGTAAACGAAAAATAAATGGATGATTGGGATTGAAAAAGTTTAGGGAAAGTGAAAAAAAAGAAGAAAAATCAATAAATTGACAATAAAAAACATTTATTTTCATCAAATGAATGTTTATGGTACAACAAGAAGGATTATGTAGGCTAAGGCATAATTCAAAAACACAAAAAAAAAACGGAAAGAAAAAAAGAAAATAAAAACGAACATAAAATATAATAAAGAAAAAAGTTGGGAAAACTTAAGAATTTCAGTAATTTAATAATGCATCAAATAGTCGATATCAAAAAAAAAATGTATTCTTTGTATACAACAAGCAACCATGGAGAAAAAAATTACAAAAAAATAAACATATTTTTATCAAAACAACAATAACAAATAGTACATTTTATAACAAAAATGGTTTAAACGGAACAAATAAATGTGTTTGTGTGTATATAAAATTGAAAAGAAAAATATTTACCCTTTACGGTTATCAAAATAATCAAATAATAAAACTAATTTACAAGTAAATAGTGAACAAAGGCAAACCGTTACAACTATACAACTCACACCGACTGCACAGTGGTTGATTGGATAGAATATAGGAAAAATTGTTAAATATTAGAGAAAAATGGAATTAGTCTTTGTTCGCTTCACAACCTTTAATTGAATAGTTAAATTATAATTTTTGTAATAACGCGGAATACACGAACATCTTTATATATATAAAGGAATAACGTATCTGACTGACACAGTCACTCATTCAACATTGCCCAGCCCAAACCGCAGGAGGTAGAATGCTGAAATTTGGTATGAAGGTTGCCCCTCCGGCGAAGACATTCGCGAAACTCCTTCGGGGAAGTGAAAAAGGGGGGAAGACTACCCTTTAGCTAGAAACCTCAAATTTTAAATATGCTTTTCTTAGATAATGTGCTAACTTATTTATAAGGTACATTTTAGAATTTAGGCCAGTGGCGTGGCAAAAATGGCAGTTTAAAGGGCGAAAATTCTTCCCCTTAACGGCCTGCCAAAACCGTTGGAATTATAAAGTTGAAATTTAGTATACAGGCTTCTTCTCGAGTGTAGAAAATATTTAAGGTGTAATTGTTGGAAAATCCAACGGGGAGGGGCAGAAAAGTGAAATTCTCACCCTTGACGTATTGCCAAAACCGCTGGAGCTGGGAATTTGTAATCTGGTACATATGATCCTCCTCCGGCGTAGATATTTACCTGTGTCAAATTTTCGGAAATATGTACGAGGAGTTGCTGCCCACATCCATTTAGCTAGAAACCTGAAATTTGAAATATGTCTTAACTGGAGTATGGGCTAAATCATTAATCAGCTAAATTTTAGAATTTTAGCCAGGTACATGGCTAAAATGGGGGTTTAAAGGGAGAAAATCTGATATTTGAAATAAGTGTTATTTGGAGTATGGGCTAACTCATTATTGGACAAAGACATGTTACAAAATTGGGAACTCCGCGCAATCCCCAGGATAACGTAGCGGCCTTTTCCCCCTAGTATAACATATCTCCCAACCTATTATTCACTCTTCCCATTAATAACATGAAGAGTCATTACCATGTAATGATAAATTTCTTATCATCAAGAGGGTAATGACCACCCAAGGCTTTTGGGACATCGCGAATAAAAGTAATTAAGCGAGTAAGTAGGCTGGTAAGTAGAGAAATCATTTGTGTGCTACTTAATCCCCTAACTAGTTGGTAATGCCTTTTTTTGCTGGGATAATAAACAATTTGATATCAAAAACAACTTTTATTGTATATACAATTTGAAAGGTTTTAAGTGTTAATACTTACCTACCAACACTATGGTAATGGTTACGTTATTCTCATGGATTACCTTGTAACTCGTTACCTTTTGCCTTATTTACAAGCAAAAACTAGTGAGTTTACCGATCATTGATAAAGTATTTTATGATTGATAAAAGTAAAGCAATTATTTTATATATTTTCGAAAATCTATTTTTAGACTTACTACTTTGTATTTTTTGTAAACAAAATGAACGAAAACACGAACGTAACTATTCATTTATGTTTAAAGCAATCAAATGTTTCCAAAAATATTTGCAAAGAAATATATTATCCAAAGTACTACCCCACAACTCTTTCCCATATTAGGTCTGTACGAGGTAATTTTGGGTAAAGTCTGGTAAAATGAGAGTAAGCAAAAAATTCTCTCACAAAATCATAAAAATGCCCAAAATACTGCGAACGCACAAAACCACATTTCATACCCAAAAATAAACGTCAAATTAATACATATTAAAAAACAACTTAATTAATAATTAAAATTTGAAATGGCAAATATCTATTAACACTTTCAAATGTATTTTTCATTATTAAGAAGGAAAAGTTGTTTAAAGTAAACTTTTATTTAACTTTAATTTTTTTCAAAAATGCAAAACAGTTAATTTATTAGCAGCAGCTGATGATTTGACAATTTTACCCAAACAAAAAGTACGGGTAAGTTCTGCTAAAAAGAGAAACACAATTACTCTCTCATGAACGCTCTCATTTACCCAATTTTTATTACAAGAAACGCTTTTTGGTAAGATTGGGTTCCCGCGGGCACCCGCAGTAACGTACGTCGAACACACCTATTTCTGGCAATTTTCGGATACACTGTGAAAACAGATATATTGTGACAAATCCTTGTCAACTGAATAAATTGGTTGCTGCAACCGAATTTTTCGGTTGTCGTAATCAAAGGTATTTATGGGTCTATTGAAGTATAGTGTTGTCACAAAAAAAAAAAAAATATATCGGTGGCTGCATACAAACTATTCAGTTAGTTGTGGAAAGGAGCGATGCTTAAAAAATACGGTAGGTGGGGTAGGATTTCGTTTATTCAGCGTTTACAAATATATCCGCATGTGGCCGAGTCTTGTTATGCTACAAAATCAGTTTGTCGGGTCTTTCTGTGTATTTCGGCCATTTTTGCTCCAGTGCGCACCTCAAACGCATGAGTTAAGTCTGTAGCTTTCCTACATGACCGTTTTATTCGGTTAGAGTAGCTTGTAGTAAGTCACGCCGCGCTGGTCTTACCAAATACAGAGCATAAGCTTCATGGCATGAATACTCACTCGGCTTTACTAAGGATGTTGATGGCTGTCCGTTCAAAACCCATGAATTGTTGCGCGTGGAGTTATCGTAATGGATCCACTTTTCATCGATAGTTACAACGCGTTGTGAAAACCTTTCCTTTTTGCATACGAACAGCTATTCAGAAGCGAAAAATCGTCTTACGACGTCGCTCAGTTTCACCTCGTATGGCCAGTTTCATTGCTTTTGAATGAATCCAAGCCATGGAAGGCGTTTTCTGACTTTCTACACATTCACTCCCAATGATTCTGAGAACTCCTGAACCGCTTTGCATTCATCCATATAGAGCAACTATTCCAATTCATCGGCTTCACCACTTTTAAAGCGTTCAAACAACATACAAACGATTGTTCAGATAGAGCATGCTCGCCGTAAACTTTCACTAAAATTCTATGACACTCGGCCGCACTTTTCTTCATGTTATAGTAATAAAGAACTTCTCGCAAAAACAGCTTATCTAGTAGTAGGAAATTGGACATGTTCCAGACAGTATTTAGTATTGTTGTTCACGTTTAAACCAAATGACAGAAGATTTCAAAGGCGCTCATTCACAATAGTTTTAGCGGTAAGACATTAGAAACTCAAATATTGGTTCATATACTAGAAGTGGCCACTTGTGTGAAATGCTCCCTACAACTTTATGTTCAATATATGCATCAGGTTCGGCTGGCAGCCAGTGCTCCCAGGTTCGATTCCCATCATAATTACTTTATATTAAATAACCTTGAAAATCTTTAGAAACAATTTAGTTTTATGAAACTCTATTCATATTACTTTTCCCACCATCATAACTAAAGGGTGTCCCAAGAGAACGCAATTTTTAAATCTGGCAACATTCGAAGTGTCATTGTTTGACATTTGAACAATTGTTATTGTTTGCTAGTAGAAGGTACGAGGTTAGTAAAAATGGAGCGCTACACGAATGAACAACGCATTCTCATTGTGAAATTGTTTTACCAAAATGGTGAAAGTTTTGCGGCTACAGTTCGCAAATTGCGATCAATTTGGGGTCACAATAATGCTCCAAAAGAGTCAACTGTAAAGAGATTAATGGATAAATTTTCCGAAACTGGGTCTGTTAGTGATGTAAAGACAACAACGCGCCATCGACCAGGTCGATCGACCGAAAATGTCGCAGCTGTACGTGATGATGTCGCTCAAACTCCATCCACCTCAATTCGACACGGAGCTCAGCAAATTGGTGTCTCCAAATCCACTTTGCAGCGAATTTTGACGAAAGATTTGCATCTTCATGCATACAAAGTTTAATTGACTCAGGAACTGAAGCCAGCTGACCATGGACAGCGAAGGGAGTTCGTTAATTGGGTATTAGAGAGACAACATGAAAATGCTGATTTTGCCGATAAAATCATCTTCAGTGACGAGGCCCATTTTCATCTTGATGGCTTTGTCAATAGGCAGAATTGTCGCATTTGGGGTGAGGAAAATCCTCGAGTGATTTACGAGAAGCAAATGCATCCTCAACGTGTCACTGTGTGGTGTGGTTTTTGGGCTGGAGGAATCATTGGACTTTTTTTTTATTAAAATGAGGCAGATCAAGCGCAAACAGTCAATGGTGTTCGGTATCGTGAAATGATAACCAGTTTTTTCTTGCCTACCCATCTAAAAATCGAAATATATATGAGCATACATGACCATGCATGGGCCTGTATATGATCATACATGGGCATACATGGTCATATACGTCCATACATTGTTTAATATATGTTCATACATGATCTCATATATGATCATATATCTTCGGATCCGAAATTTGAGGGTATATGGACGGATAGGATCATATACGAGCATACATGAATAATATATGAGCATGTATGATAATATATGCACATACATCACCATATACCCTCAAATTTCGGATCCGAAGATATATGATCATATATGAGATCATGTATGGACGTATATTACCATGTATGCCCATGTATGACCATATACAAGCCCATGTATGATCATGTACGCTCATGTATATTTCGATTTTTAGATGGGTAGAATTGAAGAAATGAATGTGGAGGGCATGTGGTTCCAACAAGACGGCGTCACATGTCATACAGCCAGAGAAACAATTCAATTGCTGCATCAGTCATTTCCCGGTCGTGTTATTTCGCGTTTTGGAGATCAGAATTGGCCGCCTAGATCGTGCGATTTAACACCATTAGATTTTTTTCTTTGGGGTTTTTTTTGAAGTCGATGGTTTACGCGAATAAGCCGACGACGACTCGAGCCTTAAAAGAGGAAATTGGATGCTGCATTAATGAAATACCGCAGAATTCATGCAAAACGGTCATTGAAAATTTCATTAAAAGATCGCGTGCATGCCAGCAAAGCCGCGGCGGCCATCTGCACGATATATTGTTCCATACATAACCTCATTCTGTCTACGATATAATAAAGTTTCACGATTTTTTTAAAATATCTGTGTTTTATTTAAAATTTAAAAATTGCGTTCTTCTTGGGACACCCTTTATATAAGTAACCACTGATTTTGTCATCTCTAAAGTAATAGGTCCATAAATTACATTAAGGAACAACACCTGTTACATTCTTCAATAAAATAGGAATGAAAAGAATTGGATTAACTGCTCAATCTGTTTGATTAACATTCGATAAAACTCTGATCTCTGAACAAATCGGTTTTCATGCAACTAATTGTGCACAATGTTTTGTTTTGTTATAATAATGTTTGGAAGCTCATACAAAATATATACGCAAATAAAGATAAAAATTCATGTTAAGACGCTGCGCCAAAAATATTTTGATGCTGTTGACAAATATTTTTCCAATTCCCACAGTTTCTAAGTTCATCATAAAGAGGTAAAAAAATAGTATTTTTGACTTTTTAGCTTTTAAAGATATTTAACTTTAGGAACCGTATGCAAGTGTGGTATCGCTGAAAAGAGAGTTTTTACGGGTACCTTTTATCTGATACTTTTTTGCTTTATTAAATTTGCTGTTGAAAAATTTCAAAATCTTTGATGACGAATCAGCTGATTTAATTGCTGTAGAGGATGAACCTGTGAAAAACACAATTTGTGTACTACGCAAAGGGACGTCCAACAACAGCTAATTTCACTTACACAAGACTAGTGCATTTCGGTGCGCACTAGATTTGTTGTAATTATCGAATTTCTTTCCAACCGAATGAATTTTTTGCCACCGAGTTATTTTTTATGGCGACCAAAATTCCGTTAATACAAACTATATGAAACTATATCTTTCGCAACCTAATGTGTTCCTAATAACACATTTGGTTGCGACAACAAAACTATTCGATTGCTGCAACCAAAATATTCAGTTGGCAATAAATTCGATTGTCACGATTAATCTGTTTTCTCTGTGTGTATAGAACACGTTTAGTCAGAAATTTTTGCTTGTCGATTAAAGGGATGTGTCCGTAAGTGTGCATGTCCATTATTGGTATGTTTCAGTGTACCTAATAGTTTTTTAAACAAAATCGCTAGATTACTCTTCAGCCATTTTTAGTTTTATTTCTGCCATTTTTTACACACCTTTAGCCATTTTTGATAACTAAGTTCTGTGAACACTGCGCCCATGATACCTTTTCTTATTTGATGATCAATACTAAATGAAAACTGAATATATTTCAACTTAATAAATGATAAAAAAAATGAAAAAACATGAACCACTGTATTGCATAATATCTAGTATTAGTCTGTTAATAGTTACTGAGTAAGGATATATAGTAAGTATACAATAACAATGGCTGCAGGCAATGAGTAAAAGCATAGAGGAATTCAAGTTCCAATAAGTTACAATTATATCGAAATAGAATAAGTTTAAGCATTTTTAGAACAAAAAAAAAAACACAATACAACACAACCATTCTTTGTATAACACAAATACAAGTAAATAAATACCTTACTCTCTTCACGATTTTTGTTTTATATAATAGTGTTTTGCTAACACTTGGCTCTCTAAATCCACATTAAAAAAAAAAAAAAAACTACAATATAATTCATATAAGGCAAATATCCTGCAACGTTGTAATATTTCTTTCTTAACGATTTAACTACGTTATACGAGATATGGGTGTATACAATTTTGTTTTTTGTTTTATCAAAATATACTTGATGGTTTTACCAATAATACCATTCAAACCTCAGTAAAACAGCCACCAGCTTTTTGGCAGAATGAAAAACAAACCTCAAACAAAAGAAATTAAAAATATTAACAAACTTTATAAAGAAAAAAATAATACAGAGATAAAACATAGCTGGGATTAAGTAACTAGCTATAACAACAACGAAAAATTGTATATTCTTTGTTAATCCATATTCTTCTGAAGTAACAAATTCTTTGAATTTTGCAATAAAAATTGATATGTGATTTTTATATATTTAATTTTTTCTCTAAACTTCAATCTTCGTAAAAAATCAAGATTTTTTTACAATAAAAATTCTTGATATATATATATTTATTTATTTATTTATTTTATTTATTAATCATATATTTACAAATTATATATTAATACCCTAACCGAGCACTAGCAACAAAGGCCTTCGGCTCGTTGTAGCGAAAACAGACCAGAGCCTCTGGTGGGAATTGAACCCACGACCCCCGCACTGATAAGCTAGCACGCTACCAACTAGCATACCGGGGCTACACAATAAAAATTCTTGATATATATACTTTTTTTAATTCTTATTCTATTATGTTTTAAGCTATTTAAAAAAAAGGATGAAATAAAAATTTTGAGTTTCAATTTTTTAATTTCCCAATTAAAGAAATGGTTCTCGGATAATGGCATCTTGCATTTTGACTCCCGGGAATCTGTTCTTGAACATTTTTCATAGAATCGGTGATAGGAGAACCTGTACTAGAATTGATTCAAAGGTATCCTGTTCTCAAAAATTTTGCTGAGTTGTTTCTCGAGTTTGAAAGTTTCTTTTGTGTATGAGTAATTGCAAAAAACAACACACACATATGTGTATATTTTTTTATTTTATATTTTTGTATGTATATGTGAATAATTTCTTGTAATTTGTATTAAAATAATTCTGTATTTAAATAAACTAATTTAATAGAAAAACCGAAAAAGAATTATTTGAATTTCCATTTTTAGAAACAGAAAACAAAAAATTTTTCATTTAACTGAATATATCAACTTAAAAATTTAACTTTTATTTTTTTATAGCTAAGCCAAGAATATTTCGAACTGCCCTCGTAATATTTCTATAGGTTTAAATATAATATTCTTTAATTATTTCCAGAGTATTTACCATACAGTGCGTATGGTCTATAAATAAATTTAAAAAAAGTCTGTAAAAAATTTACCTAGTATTATTTATACTAATACAACTAAATAAATTAATATAAAAAATCAGTAAGCGCTTCTAAAATTTTGTAAATTGCTGTAAACTCAATGAATTGCAAAAGAAATTAATTTAATTATTTTTGGACACACTTCTTACGCTTTAAAGCTGTTAAATTTTTTTAAATTGCCTTGGAAATCGAATATAGAAATTTATATCTTGCTCGATAACAAAATTTTTTTATTTAAATTTTTAATGTTTTAAGGTATGAAAAAGTTTAAGTGCATGTCCTATTTTTGGGCATGAATCGGATGGGAAAATGTCTTCACTTTCGATCACTTTTTTCAAAAAATATATTATTTTAAGGCAATTTAAGTTTGCATGTATAAATTTTAATTATTAGAAATAGCATTTTCTTCAATATCCACTTTGTTAAAATTAGTACATTTTTTGCTTATTTTAGCAAATCGGTTTTTAAAAGTTTGTAATATCGTTTCTGAAGTTAGCAACAAAACTCTGAAAATATTCAATTAAAACTCTGTAATTTGTAAAATGTTAATAGCAAACAAATTTACTAAAAAAAAATTTTTTACTAAAAATCAGTACAAAACATTAAAGCCGTTTACAAATTTGTCTACTAACTTTTTTTCTGAGTGTAGAAACACATAACAATAAAGTGCAAGAAATAAATGAGTATGTGGTGCAGTTTTCAGGAATTTCTAAAAATGTTATAAAAAAATAGATAACAGGAATCTTTTAAAAATCATCCATCTTTTTCTATCCTATTTCAAATTTAGAGTACGAAAATTGATTAGAAAATATTGCCAAACAATAGAGGTTGTTCAAAAACTTTTATGGGTCGAATATTGATGGCAACCGAACCTCAGTGGCGTTGTCAGTTGACAAAAAGATATTACGTATGGCAACTGGCAACTGATAGCTGTCAATTTCAGTTGTCAAATATTTATGTATTAGCAACCACAAAGGTTTGGTTGCTGTAGCTTTTTAAAGCAAAAGAAATAGGCGGGAACAATAAAATGTAAGTATATTTATTTATTGTGAAAATATATGTTATAAAAATTTTAAATCATTTTTTTTGTACTTGCAGATTTCAAAATGGTGTAAATTACAACGAGAAAACAAGTTGATTTGTTGATCCACGAAATATACCACTGCGTCTTTTGGAATACGAAAATAAGCTTTGAAACTATAAGAAGCAACTTTTTATTGAAAATTATTTTAAACATCAATATATACTCACAGTACAGACGGTATATCTAAAGGATTGAAGTTGTCCCTCAAGTTCCGTCTAATAGATGACACGTTTGAAGCCTTTGTATCGTCATCAAAAAACAGTTCCACTGAACTCAGCATATTAAAAATAATTTTTCACACAATTTCTTTTTATAAATTTGTTTTTTTTTAATGAATTCACTTTTATTAACTTTTTTCCTTTATCAATCTTTTTATTTGTTTACATTTATTTTCAGTTGCTAATCTGTCAAAATTACATTGTCGATAACTTTTTGGCAACTGGGGAAAGTTGCCTTATATAATACCAATTATAATTTCAGTTGAGTTGCCAGTTGACAACGCAACTTAAGTTCGGTTGCCATCGATAATAGACCCATTAGTTAAGTAATTTAGTAATTTGAAAAATATTAAAAATAGTACAAAATAATAAAATAAAAATTTGCACCAAAGCAACCAAGTTGGGATGTACTCTAGAGCGTATACTTATTATTATTTCATATTATGTATTGCGTATACGTCATGTATGCACATTATTTTCATGTTCTATATCAGTGCTGTTCAAAAATAAAAATGTAGTTGTGTTGGTGAGAAAATAAGAATTGCACTGTAAGAAATGTTCAATGGGTTAATAGCAGTGTTAGTATCTGTATGAATTTATTTTTTATATAAAATATGAGACTGTTATGTTTTGTATAAAACAGTTTTAAAGAAATATGAATTAAACAAAAAGTAAATTTTTGAAAGGAAAATAATAAATACATATGTATATACATTAGGGTGCCTTTTTTCATTTTATAAAAAACAAAAAGTTGTAAATTTTTTCCATCAATATTAATGATTTCATTATATTTACATATTATTAAAATATCTGTAATATGTATGGATTTATTATGATATTCTATTAAAAAAATGCTATTTTTGGAGGGAAAAAAAAAATACAATACATTCGATCGGAATAAATGAATGAACGATCGGACTACAATTTTTAAAAACATTTCAACTTTTAATATTAATTTTTCTCAGTGCATTAAAGAAAAATCAGCATACATCCGCTACACGTGTTCATTCGTCGCTGTTTCAGTGACGACTAAAGGCAAGAGCGTAAGAATACATGTGAGTTGAGCAGGGAACAATTGTCCCATGCAATGAACATCACTGTTCTATATGCACGACATGCAATACATGCTTTAAAATTATTGAATTTAAATTAAAATCACAAAAAGGTTACTATTAAATTTGACGAGAAAGAAATTCATTAAAAAAAATTTAATAATTTTCCTTTTCACACACATAAATACAAATTTGTGCCCACAAGCGATATATTTACCTATCAAATGTTTCGGTTGTGTTACCAGAATTTAGCTGTTGGGTTAATAAAAATCTAGCTTAGACAATAATTTTTCGGCTCTAACAACAGAATTTCAATTTTCTTAACTAAAATTAATTTTTTTTCTACTTAAAAAAATCAAACTACAAAAACAATGCTTTATGTTATATGAGACGAAAGCTAAAGGAAAAATAAGTTAAACACCCAATTATATCTAAGCCATCGAATTAGTTGTTTCAGACAAAATAAGAAAAAAAAAATTGAATTTAAAGCAATAAAACAATCTGTCCTATTCTAAGTATTATAATCATTAATAAATGAAATAACATATAGAAATTATTTTTTTTTTATATATATATTTTTAACTTTATCAGGCTGGAGATCATAATTTAATGTTACAAACGAATAGTAAACACGTATTTTTGTTTATTAAATGGAAAAAATTATAAGAATCAGCGCTAGAGGGAGTGCACACTTTCGACCGGAGCGACCAGGTCATCTTAAGCCTCCTTTTGTACCATCGTAACCCAAAAATAACAAACGGTTTTGAACAAGCTTTTATATCACACACTCTAAGGAAAATGACTATGCGAAACTACATTTTTCATTTTAGTGAACGATTACAGATAGATCGAACAATATACAAAATTTACATACAAAAACATAGGGCACGATGTAATTTATAATCTAATATAATAAACAACACTCAAATATGTTGTGAAAGAAAAAATATTAGTATGCCAGTTTCCCAATTCGTTTCCAGATATGGAAACATTAACATTTGGAGTGGCAACCCTGTCAATTTGTGCTGCGAAAATCGAAGATTGTTGCCAAATGGTATTTCTATAAATAGATGGAAAAATCTCATTTGTAAGGCTAATCATTCACTAACTGAAAAATGTAATTTCGCATAGTCATTTTCCTTAGAGTGTGTGATATAAATGCCTGTTCAAAACCATGAAACATTTGTGGGTTGGGTGGTTCATAAGGGGACTAAAGATGACCTGGTCACTCTCTAGCGCCGATCCTTACAATTTTTTCCATTTAATAAAAAAAAATACGTGTGTACTATTCGTTAGTAACATTAAATTATGATCTCGAGCCTGATAAAATAAAAAATATATAATTATAGATCGAATAATATACAAATTTACAATTATTTTTTTATGTTTAATAATATTTTCCCATCTATGGATTTTTATAGTAAACCATTTCAATTTGTTTATTTCTGCTTTATTTATAACGAATTTTTATCGTTTAGGTTAAAGTTTAATTACAAAAAAATAAAAAAAATATGAAGAAATTTGGAAACCTTAGCAATGAAATTTAAACTTTCGAACTGAGATTTAATTACAATATTAGCCAATTTTTAATTTTATTGTAAACCCAAAATTTGTTAGTGGTTTTAGTTGTTGTTCATTTCTGTTGTTTTACAATATAAAAGTAATTTATTTGTAGCATTAACATAATTTTTATCTATACGCAGTGGTCTTAATACAGGTATATTTTTCAATCATATGTTATTCTGACACTGATAGATCATTAGAATCGTAACTCCGCGGACAAAAATAAGTCGCTGTACATTTGAACAAATTAAAACAAAATTATAAATTCGTTTATGTTTTTACTATTTATATTTTTGTTTCAAATATTTTTTGAAAAAAAAAATTAAAGAAATGTTACTCGACAAAACCAAAAAAAAAAATAGATTTTTTTTCGTAAGGCGATTTCAAAAGAAAGCTACAGCTTTAATAAAAAGCAACAAGCGTATTTAAAAATTATTCAGATAATTTGTGCATTTTTTACAATTTTCTTATAAATTCAACTTTTTCTATGTTATACAATTCATTGAGGTTAGTGCACTATAATTTATGAACAAATTTTTGTTTTTTTTAATAAACTTTGTTCAGAATTTCACGGGTGTTTAGTAGCGATTACTGACATTTCACTAATATTTAGTAAGATTTGTTGCTGATTATGGCAGATCGATTTTAAATTGCAGCTTACAGCAATTTACTAAAATGTAGTAGAGCTTACTAATATTTTATACTAATTTCAATGGACTAATATTAATGATTTTTACACCCAGAGAAAAGATTGGTTGCAATTCGATCAAAACCATTAAAATTTATTTAAGAGAATTTAATTGTGTTTGGAATAACCTAAAATTCAAAAATAAAGCAAAAATGTTGTTTTGGGAATTAAAAAAAGGGAAAAGAAAATAAAAATCAATCCTATTATTCAATTATTGCTATTTCCAGTCAAAAATAAAATTTGTTTAGAATTTGTGTGCGGTGGAAGCAACCATTTATTTAGTCAATATATTAAAAATTTGGTACAACCTATCAAATTTATTAAAAAATTGTCGATATTCAAAAGTGGTAACGGTTATTCTGATCAAATGTAACTTTTAATTATGGTTTCAGTAATAATAGACGTCACTAATGATTGGTATTGCTAAACAAATTTTATAATGGGTGATCCATTTCGAGGTTCCCTACTTTTTTAAAGAAAAAAAAAACACAGAAAATTCAAATTTAATGGGGAATGTTTATTATCATTTAAAATAACATTCTTTGGCATTTATTTTTTGAAGATTATGTCTATCAAATGTTGGCCGTTGCTACGTCGCAGATGATCCATCTGTTGAGTCCAATTTTCGATGACTCGTTCGAGCATTTCGACTGGTAACTGGCGAATGACACGCGTGATGCTTTCCTCCAAGGCCTAAATCGAAGCGGGTTTGTTCGCATAAACTTTAGACTTTACATATCCCCACAGGAAAAAGTCTAACGGTATGATATCACACGATCTTGGTGGGCAATCTACCGGCCCAAAACGTGAAATTATGTGCTCACCGAAGTGTTCTCTCAATAAATCCATTGATTGATGCGATGTGTGGGAAGTGGCGTCGTCTTGTTGAAACCAAATGTCGCCGAGATCATGAACTTTAATTTCAGGCATCAAATAGTCGGTTATCATGGCACGATAACGGTCGCCATTGACGGTTACGTTCGCACCGGCATCATTTTTAAAGAAATATGGACCGATAATTCCACCGGCCCACAAACCACACCAAACCGTTGTTTTTTTTTTTGGATGATGTGGCAGTTCTTGAATCTCTTCAGGTTGCTCTTCGTCCCAAATGCGGCAATTTTGTTTGTTTACATACCCATTGAGCCAGAAATGGGCCTCATCGCTGAACAAAATTTGCCTCGAAAACATTCCTCACAAAACGTGAATTTTCGTAATGGAGTTGAACGATTTGTAAACGTTGTTCAGGCGATAGTCTTTCCATTATGAAATGGCAAACAATACTAAACAAAAATAACATGACAGCATGACACGACTCACACGTGATCTGTCAAAAGAAGGCTATTGAAAAAAGTATCTCTACTTGAATCACCCTTTACTTTAGTATTTGTTTTCCTAACAAATTGTTTAAATTCAAAATTAGCCATAAAAATTCATAAGTGTTTGTGGTGTTGTGGGTACAGAGGTAGCTCAGTACTCCGAATTTATGAGTTCAAATCCCGTAAAAGGTAAACATTTAAAAAAATATTTTTTTAATTTAAATCAAATATTTAAAAGTTTAAATGACAAATATATCATAGAAAATTAAAATTAGTTGTGGTGCAGTAAGCAAGAGTGTGAACTATGAATCTGATTGCGGAATTTTTTTTTAAATAAAATTTTGTGGAACGTAATAATATTTCTGTGGAATATAATTATTAAATTGTACAACTGAATATTGGCTTTCACTAATAAAATATAATTTCATATGAAAACAGTTGTCGTAATCCCCAAAATTCGATTGACAACAAATTCGGTGGCCACAACTAATACTGTTTTCTGGGTGTAGTATTTTTTTTTTTTGCTGATTTTACCACAGATTTTAAATTCCACTTTAAAAAAAATTTACTAAAATTAAGTAGCGGCTACTAATTTCTTCCACTAACTTCATTGTAATTTCATTTTGCTAATCTTAGCAACATATGTCTTTCTTACGTGTAAGAAGACATATGTTGCTAAGATTATCAAAAAATACCGCTGGGCTTAAATTTGCAAAATTTCCCGTAACAACAAAATCTTCAGTTGCCATTATCGACTTTTTTGGTGAGTATATAAAATCTTCTTTTTATAAGAACACTTATCACACTAAACATGGGTACAAACTTTGTACAGGTTGGTTGAAAATTTTCTGCGCTCACCAAGAAAAGGCACTGCTAGCTCCAAACTTTTTTTTCTCAAGTTGGTATAACTGTGCTGAAAACACATGCAAAGTTGCAAGTCATTCTGTCAATTCTTTCTTTGTTCACAAGCCATTTAAAGTTGACTTCGATTTTTTTTAATATGGAAAAAATTAAATATCGTGCAGTCATTAGATTCTTTGTTTTGAAGGGTTTAAAAGCAAAGGAAATTTATGAACAATTGTTAGAAGTGTATAAGGAGTCCTCACCTTCAAAACGCACCGTTGAATTTGGGCTGGTGAATTTAAACGTGTTCGTACCAGCCTTGAAGACGATCCACGCGAAGGACGACCAAAAACTGCAACCAAAGCAGAAATCATTGAGCAGGTACATAATATGGCTAGTGAAGATCCAAGTTTGACTAAGCGTGAAATCGCTAATGCCATAGGCATCTCAGACAAACGAGTACTCCATATTTTACATGAAGAATTACGTATGAAAAAACTGGTTGGAAAGTTAGTGCCGCAAACATTAACAATTCAACAAAAACTGGATCGAAAACAAATTTCTCAGTGTAATTTGGAGCGTTTTAAGCCGAATAAAACCGACTTCTTGCGTCGTTTTATAACTATGGATGAGACTTGGATCTACCACCATGATCCTAAATTGAAACAAGAACATTTACAGTGGACTGAAGCTGGTTGTTCAGCTCCAAAGCAGGTGAAGTCACAACGATCAGCAAAGAAGGTTATGGCATCATTTTTTTGGGATCCAAATTAATTTTGTTGATTGATTATCTTCAGAAAGGTAAAACAATCAACTCTGAATATTTTTGCAGCCTTTTGGATCAGCTGGATGAAAAAATTCGTGAGAAAAGACCTGGTTTAAAGAAGAAAAAAATCATTTTTCATCAAGACAATGCACCTGCTCACAAAAGTGTTTTGACGATGGCTAAATTCAAAGAATTAAAGTACGAATTGCTTGAACATCCTCCGTACTCACCAGATTTGGCTCCCACTGACTACAATCTCTTTAGAAATCTCAAACAATTCCTTCGTGGAAAGCATTTTTCGTCGAATGAAGAGGCCATAGCAGCCGTAGACGGTTATTTTGCAGAGCTTCCGGAAAACCATTATAAGGATGGTATAAAATTATTGGAAGATCATTGAAACAAGTGTATTGAGCTTCTAGGAGATTATATTGAATAAAAAAATATATTTCGTAACAAAAACAGTATACTTTCATTTCGAGCGCAGGAACTTTTCAACCAACCTGTATCGAACTATCACTGTGGCGGATCCAGCACTTGCTTTTGGGGGGAGATAATTTTTAGCTTTTACACTAACAAGATTTTAATATTTTTTTTAAACACCTTAGACCTCTATTTCTCTTAATATTAACTTTTTGCTTCTTTGATTTGAAATCAATAAACAAAAATAAAAAACAGATGATTTCAAAATTATTTTCAGTATTTTTTTTTTTTTTTATTTTCAAGTGCAGAAAGATAACTTTCAAATTAAAATCCCATTTGTATTTAAAAAAAAAAATACTCAATAAGAAAACATGTTCTTCCTCTAAAATCTTTGACATGTTAAATATATTTGCTGCTTTAGAAATTCACCACTAGATAACAGTAAGAGATTAAGGCATTCCCAAATCGAATCGTAGTGTTTTGAAGAGTTGTCACTATTACGATTAGTATGGCACTTAACATATTAAATAACTAAATTAGTATTACATTAAATTTCTTTTTATTCTTAAATAGTTTATGGGGAGGATAATATATCACCCTCATAATAATAAATTAAACAATTATGTTTCTAATATTACAATACAACACTTAGAACATAGTACACCCCCTTATGAACAACCTAATTATATTCACTGTAGCATTTAGATAAAGGAAAGAAAAAGCCAAACAATAAATAAATTCAAATAAAACAAGAGTTACAGTACAGTTAATAGTAACTGTGGTTACTTAACAAAACTTAACAAATACATTCAAATAATCAAAAAGAATTGAACTATTCGAACCCCAAATAGCAAAAACCAATATCAAATTCTATAGATAAACTTTTTTTTGCATTATTTACAAAAGGCAACAAGTACAAATCTTCAGCTAAAATGCATAAGGGCGTAACTAACAAACTGTTTCAAAACAGGTTTTATTACTGATTATAATGTATTTTGGATGTCTACACAAAATTTCGCCCCGGTAGGCTAGTTGGTAGCGTGCTAGCTTATCAGTGCTGGGGTCGTGGGTTCAATTCCCACCATAGGCTTTGGTCTGTTTTTGCTACAACGAGTCGATGCCTTTGGTGCTAGTGCTTGGTTAGGGTATCATCATAAAATTTGTAATTATATGATTAATAAAAATAAAAACAAAATAAAAAAAAAAAAATTCGTTCTTCTTACGAAATCTTTTTAAGTTTCTGAGTATTTTGACTATAAAGTTCTACATTAAACTTCATCTCTCCTCTAAATTTAATGTATAATCAAAACAGTAATATTGTCCAGTTATTGGCATTTCTTGCTTCTCCCGTAAAAAATAAAATAAAAATGCTTGTTACGCCCTTTTGCATTTTAAATGACGCAATACCGGTATAGAAAGTAAATAATATATATATATATATATAAATGGTACGAGTTTTAGAAAACCATCACTTAATAACAAACTACTGGAACTCAACAAAATGACTGCATCAATATTAAGGCATCAGTAATTTGTGTTTAGAAAGTTTAAGATATTTAAGATATAAAATTGGAAGAAAATTTTGCTATTTTTTGAAAAAGCATATAAAAAAGAAGGAAAAAAACTTTTTCTCTAGCTAATCAAATATTTAATGATAATTCTTATAAAAAATTCAGAATTTCGTGTAATTTTTCTAAGATTATAAAATATGTTTAACCTTATTTTTAAATATATGTATATTTATAAAAAGAGTTGTGCACAACCTACAAAATCAATACCAACTAATACCATATCATTGATAGTTATTTACTTAACCAAAACCAAAAAAATGCTAATATAAACATTTAATAAAATATTCATTATATTGTCTGTCTATCTGAATCTATGTATGTATGTTATATGTGTATTTGCATGAACCTTTATAAAATGTTGCTGTATTGGCAAACTTGTTTTTGTTTATTCCTTCAAAGGAAAGGTCAAAATAGTTTTCATAGTTTATGCTAAACACAGTTTACGCCTACATATTTAAACATTGAAGTTTTTCCAATTTATGGTGTTAATTGTATGTATGTACATATTTTATTTTTTTGGTTTTTTTGTATTGGCCATTGAATAAGTTTTGAAATATATATTTATTTTGCAAACATAATTTATTTTGGTTCAGACATCACGTATCAATTGCGTTTAATCTTAAACATTTGTGGTTTTGTTATATATGAGTCCTTATATAACAACTATTCAGCTAAAAAAAATGTACAACAGTACAGTACACTCTGTAAAAAAATGCTTATAAAACTACTACAAATAATTAGGTAGGTTTTCATGTAAAATTCCAGAATATGCCCCAATTTAAAAGCAATATGTTTATAGAACTTACCTATACACTTTGTCTACAAAACTATACACAGAAAAAAGTATCATAAAATTTAAAGTAATTAAAAATATTTGTTAATAGCCTGTTTCTCTATTTCGAAAGAACACGTTCGTTCGCTTTTTAGTCGAAAGAAAAATGATTTGGGTTTCACTAACTCTATTTCTATGCGAACGATGACTCGAACGACAAGTCCAATGAAAACGTAACTGTTTTCAAAATTTGGTTTCTATATTTCGAACAGCTCGAACGCAAATGTCAAAATCAGTCACTTGCTATTTTTTTGTCGAGTAAATATATATGTATTTGATATTTTTAAAAGAAAAATGAGGTAAAAAAAAGCAATGGATAACAAAAAGTAAGTACAAAATAGTACAAATATTTATAGTTTATTAAGAATTTTAAATTTTAGTTAAAAAAATCAACAATGGACCATCCGAAGACGCTTGTATTTTATATGGAAAGCCTGATTTTGCCAGAAGGACTCTAGTGTTCGGAGCAAACAAATTTTCCGCAGAGGAGGAAAATTTTACCAGAAAACTAAACTCCGTTTCACCTCCTATTACGCTGTTGCTGAGTGGTAAAAGGTATGTGTGTGTTGTTTGTAGCTTACGTTTGCCCAAGAAGCTCATATTTACCTTTTTTATTTCACATCTTTTATTTTACAGGGACTTTAGCAGTGACCGCACCGAACAGACAACAGGCAACAGAAAAGCTCTCCAAACAACAATTTCACCCACAACCAATCGATAACAAAAATTTTCACAAATAAACACATTTTCCAAATAAAAATTGATTTGTTTATTGTTATTTTTTTTATTTCATTTGTCATATACAGCTGATCACTGTTAAACAGGGTTGTTTTTGTCTTTAAGCAGTTTAGTAGTATTTTTGCTACTTTTAAAGAAAATTGTAACAAATGCTCAAAATATATGATCTGGCATCTCTGTGATTTGTAAATGCGTAAGAAACAAAAATTGACACACGTAAGTCAAGTCGATCGAAGGCTTTCGAAATAGAGAAACCCAAATTGATTCTAATTCGAGTGACTTGCTTTCGTTCGACTAGTTTTTCGTTCGAGATCGAGGAACAGGCTATAAAATTCAAACTCGATTTCTAAAAATTTTTTTTTGAAATATTTGTAAATTGCTACTTTTCATATAAAAATTCTTTGAAAATAAAAATTCAAGTTACCTAAAAATAACAAAAAGTTTTTGTTAATATTACAAACAAAATTTTATAATTTTATTCTGTGTACAACATGTAACAAAGCAAAACAGCTTTAAACATTTTCGTTCTATAAATAAAAATATTGTGCCTACATTTTTTTAAGTACTCGTATAAAGTGTATAATTAAACTAAATGTCAAAATATTAATAATATAAAACAAAAATTTTAGAAAATAAATGTTTTAGAAGCTAAAAACAGCAAAGGATCAGGAAATAATTTATTCAAAATGGATAGAGGAAATAATTCTAGCTGTTCGCATTACAAGTATGTTGATGTAAATTGAATTAATAGTATATTTTAATAACATTTCTTTTCAGAAATTGTAACTGAAATTTCGTACATCGGCGGTTATTTTTATTAAGTCATCCTAGGAAGTGAAAAACGTGTTTTAGGTAGGGCATTTTAATAAAATGGAACTGTAACCCCAACCACAAATAAAGTTTTAAATGGCATTGATAGACATCAGTAGAAATTACGAAATTACTCAGACTCACTCCAAAAAAACACTACACAGAAAAAAGTATAAAATTTTAAGTAATTTAATATATTTGTTGAAATTCAAATTCGATTTCTAACAATTTTTTGTTTGAATTGTTTGTAAATTGTTATTTTGAAAATAGATATTGAAAATAAATATTGAAGTTACAAAAAAATAACAAAAAGTTTTTTTTTTATTTACAAATCCAATTGTTGGTGCCTTTTCAAAAAATATTTTATTTTTGTTCAATATTTCAAACAGAAATTTGGAATTTTATTCTATGTAAGATCCATGTTTTTTTTCTGTAGAAAATTTCTTTGATTTTGATGAATTTTTGTTATCAAATAACCCTTAGTACGTTAAGGCATTTTTTTAAATCTCTCAGATTCCGAGAACACTAACCTTTACCAAAACATTTTGATTACAGTAACTTTTTCTTTAAAAGAAATCTACAAATTTTACTTAAACTTTTTCCAACAAAAAAAAACGTAGGCTTAGAATACTTTCTATAAAAATCCTCAGGGATAAAAGTTCTGAGGACTTTCTCTATAGAGACTCTCAGAGTTAAGATTCTTAAACGCCCCTGGATTTTGAAAACTTTTTACTAGAACTCATCTCTCAGATTCTAAGCACTTTTATCCTACAGAAAATCCGTAGATTTTTCTTTAGAAAGCTGTTCTAGAGAAAAATTGCTATAGGAGCTAATATCTAAATTAACACAAATAATTAAATCCTACATCAAGATCAATTGAAATCAAACAGTTTTTAACTTAAAATCTGATAGTTTTTCTAAAGAAAAAAATTTCCTCTAGGTTATAAGAAGATTTTTCCTTGAGTTTTTTCCTGAGATTGTCAGAACTTTTTCCAAAACCTTAGATTGTGAAAATTTCAGGATTGTGTAAGTAAACAACTTTTTAAAAACTATAGAGATTTCTTTCAAGAAAAAATCCCAATCACCATCTTAGAATTTTCTATAGAAAAAAAATCTCTTAAGAACGAAGTTTTCAAAAAAAGTCAAACCATATCAACTCAATCGGAAAAATGGCATTTTCAGATTTACCATCTCCGATTTAAATTAAATTCTCCATAAATACCAAAATAGACAAGAACTCAATGAAACATAATTTTCAGATCATGGGCCCTCAAGATTTTCGAAATATAATATCGTGAAAATTGAAAAAAAACACTTCAAAAATTTACTGAAGTATCGTTACCAAATCGACTATGACTTTTAAACCGTAAGAGATACTTTTTAGGTGAGAAAGAGAACTTTAAAATAATATGCATATCTATTTTTTTCACTGGAAGGTTTAAAGCTAATTTTTTGGGGTCTAGAGTTCAAATCTATATTTCTCAAAATGCTGATCTCTTGCTTTTTCTTAAAAAAAAATATATATGTTTAATAATGAACCTTTATCTAAATTTGTGTGAAAAAACTAAGGTGGACACTTGATTCGTTTCTGAGTTATAGTTCATAAGCATAAGTTCATAGCAATGTGGTGCTTTCCCTTTCCATCTATCCCTACACTTTTGTTTGTTGTTACAGTTCCTTATTTTCGTTTAAAAAAATAAACAAAAGATGAACATTTTGAGAAATATGGATTTGAACCCTAGGCCCCAAAAAATTACCTTTGACCCTTCCGGCGAAAAAATTGATATGCATATTCTATCTCACCTTAAAAATAAAGCCAACGCTTTATAGTTTAAAAGTTATAGTCCCTTTTCTTTAGTTAAATTTTAACGTTTTTAGCCATTTTTATGACGTGATATTTCAGAGACCAAAAGGGCCTGGACTCTGAAATTTCAGTTTCGTCATGAAGTTGTTAGTAAGATAATTGTGGTGAATTTCATTAATGTATTTTGACCAAAATATGATGAATTTTTTACACGAAAAAATTCTTAGAACGTGAGTGTGTAAAGAAAGTAAAGAGTAAATTTGTATAGGGATTTGTATGGGGATAAAGCTCAGATTCCAAAAAGTATACAATTCTGAGCCGTTTCCTTTATAAAAATCCTCTTTTAAAGGGTATTTTTTCTTCAAAAAAATTCCTCAGACTCTCAAGTTTCTTCTTTACAGATTCTAAGAACATTTTCTATCAAAATGCTTCTGTAGTAAAACCCTCAGATTCACAGATTTTCTTACTTAGAAAAACTAACAGAGGTAAAATATTGGTAATATTTCTTTTAAGAATAAACTTTTTTTAAACTGCAAAACAATAAACTACTTAATATTCTGAGTGTAGAACCAAATTTTTTTTATATTTTCCAAATTGGTATACATATACTGATATAGTCTTATATCCAGCATTTCGTAAATTCCATTAAATTCTATGAAATAAACAAACACTACTTGTAAATATTTTGTCACGCCTACATCGCCCACTTTATGGAAAAATTTAATATTTCTTGTGTATGTTCAATAAAAAATTCATTATATTACCATTATATTACTAGTTAGTACAACAGTACGTATGAGCAATGTCATATAGATCATACGTCGTGTTGTCCCTTGTATATAAAAAAGTAGTAAATTTTATTAAGGTAGCTCACAGTTACCGCCTTTAATTAAATAAGGTTACCTCTGAAATATATTAAAATACCGTTTTCGTTATTTGTATATTAGTTATAGGAATTTTACATATATTATACCATAAAATACATTTATATCCCAAATGACATTTCTGATGTCAATATTGTTTAATATTTCTACATGACGTACCGTAGATGTGGTCATACTAGTATTTTATTCTCTGACTACAGAATGAAAGGGAATGTTTTATCTTTAGTGGATAAAATATTAGCTTTTGGTGTGATTCTGATGCTAAAGCGTTATTTTGTAGTAATTCAAATTTATTTAGGACTTATTTACTATCAGCATGACCATTGCCTTTTGATCATTTCACCAAAAATGTTTTATTTTCCTCCTTGATTAGATCAAGATTGAAATATTGAGGGTTTACTGCAGCAACCTCGTATCTCAAAAACTAACAATTTCCAGGAGAGACAAAAAAACATCATTTCGAAAATGACGCATGAGTCCATACATTAAAACTTTTTAGGATTTACAAATAACGTATTTGTTCTGGAAAAGTCTATGGTGGTTAAGAAACTGTATATTGAATTTAATAAATAAAAGCATATATAATTGTTGTAACATTTATTTACTTTAAAAAAAAGCATGTATCTTAGAGATTTTGGTGGTTGAAATTTTTGGACTTATGCTCTTTTCGAAATGACCTTATAGAAATAATCGCAAAACAAAAGATTTTTCGAAGAAATGTCATTAAATCATCATTATTTTCTTCATATTATTTATCTCTGTATGGAAATTTCGGTACTTTTATGGAATGTGTTTTTCTAGTTTTTTTTAGTTTTTTTTTTCAAATCTGGTAATCTCTTTTCATTGATTGGCACTTTGCAGAAGTATCATTTGATTAAATAATCTATAGATTTGATTAAACAATCTATAGATTCACGTGTTGAAACAAGGCCTGGTGGAAACTTGGAAAATGTGAAATGTAACACTTGGAAAGGAGAAAAAGTTTTTTTTGGTTTGATCATTTGATTCGATTTTAAAATTAGTTGATATACATCAGCGTTTTGTTTTATTTGAAAAGGGAATAAGTCCAGGACTCATGCCCTTTTCATACAGACCTTAGATTTCCAGTGCCACATAAGGTAAATTGTTGTACTTGAAGCACTACCATTTCCACAGAGAATACGTAAAACCCTTTAATGAATTAAATGTCGGCAAGAAGTGTGACTCATGCCATTTAAGAAATGACAGGTTCAATTAATATGACATTTTTTAATTTTTATTTTTTTTTTAAATTCAAAAAGTGATGATGAGTGATTTAAAAAAAAATGTTAAAAAAATGTTTCTCTTTTAAAATACTAGGGTTTGAGATAAAAGGTTACGGCAGTCTACCCTCGATATACGACCTTTATCTGGAGCCCCTATGCTAAAATGTATATTAGCTCCATGAAGAGAGTACAAAATAAATTTATTAAGTTCGCTTTTTCAATTTTTCAATGTCTCATAAAATAGTTGCTTTCCTTAAGTTCCTAAATTTTCTCGCCCAACATATGAAGATAAATGCAAATTTACTTCTTTAGAACATAGAACGGATTATTCTTTAAAAGAACCTCTTATGAGTTCCAAAGCTATGAGGTTATTTCATAATTATTGTAACCAATTTGATGGTTTTTCTATGGGAAATGCTCCTAATAACCCCAGAGTTTTTCTACAGTAAAAAGATGTCTGATTTGAAGAGTTCTTTTAAAGAAAAATACCTCAGTGTCTGACAATTTGTCTGTAAATGCAGAAAAAAAGTTTGTAGCAAAATTTGTAAACGGTTTTCAATCTTACTTTACTATTTTGTACTGATTTTTACTAAAAAATATATTATTTAGCAAATCTTTTTGCTATTCACATTTTACAAATTACATAATTTTTACAGAATATTAACAAATTTTTGTTGCTAATTTCAGAAATCATTTTACAAATTTTTGAAAACCGCTAAAATAAGCAAACAAATTTACTAATTTTAAAAAAGTGTATATTGAAGGAAACGTTATTTCTAAGTAAAACTTATAACTAAAAATGCAAATAGCAAAAAAAAAAATTTCTAAATAATCATTTTTTTACAACAAGTCTGTACTAAAACCGTTTACAAATTTTTCCACTATTTTTTTCTTCCTCTTGAAAAAACTCAATACATCTAAGGTATGATTCTTTGAAATTTTTTATTATCCTTTAAAGTATGCTACACAAATACTTTAGAAACCAATGCAGTAAACTTAACAAAAAAAAAAACAGGTCTATGTTTTTTTATTAATGAAAGATATACATTTATTTTGCAATAAATAATTAAAAGATTAATAGGCAATTTTTTTATTAATCGATCGGAAATTCGAATCGATTAATCGGAATATTATATAATTTTTCGAATAATGCCTTACCGGTTAGGCGAAATGACCGAATAATTGGAAAAACTTCAAGATATCAAACTACGTTTTGCTCTCCAACGTATGAGTAATATTATTACTCATACGCACTGTTGTCTAAACCCCTAAACTATCTGAAAAAAAAAATATTTTATCAGCGTTACTTAGGTTTGTGGGATCTATGAACTAAAAAAAAATGTTATAAAAATTTAGTTAAATTTTCTAAGAAAATACGTCGGAGTCCCGCTATTACGAAATTCGGTTATATGGTTTTTTCTTATAAATTAAACAAATATGAGACAGTTTTCCGTAAATCTATAGGAAAATATTATTTTTATATTTAACTTAAATCAGTTTCCTTTAAAAGGCACAGTTTAGTTCAACTATTACGAACAAAACATATTAAAAATTTTTGATATATAACAAAGTAATAAGTAATTTGTGGGGTTTTCCCCAACCGCTACCATATATGAAGAGTGTATATATAAGTTTGTCATTCCGTTATTGTACGAGTAATTAAAAACATTTAAAAAAAAAATCTTTCAAATTTCATTTCCAAAACCAACTTTAGCAATTTTTCTAAAGAACTTGCAAATCTTTGATAAAAAGAATTGAAAATAATTTCTAAATCATTCTAGATGGAGTAAAAATTAAATTGCCAATTTTTCCCCCAAAAATCACTCCCTACATTTCCGAGGTGGCCCAAAAATTAAAGCAATTCAGTCTAAAAGCTTTTTTATTACATTTGCAAATAACAAAATCGGAAAGTTTAGCTTAAAATACTTAACTTGAAATGACAAATCTCATATTTTTATCATGGTCCTGAAATTTTTTCTACAAGAAAATGTTTTACTATATAAAGGCTTTAAGTTTTTTCAGACTTTTCTTTTGGGGAATCCTTTGAGCTCTAAGCACTTTATCATTCAGGAAACCTTTTGATGTGTAGATAATATACTCAGTGCCTTATATAGCAAAGATTTCTGAGAGTATTAATGAATTGCGTCTAAAAAATCTATAAGTTTTCTTTAGAAAATGGTTCTAAAAAATTGATAATTCTGAGGATTTTTCTATATGAAATAATTATAATAGTTTAAAATATTTTTCTATCGAAAACAGTGCTTTCCTTTATAAAAATTCCTTATATATTGTGGGTTTTTAATGGGAAAAAGTTATTAGAATCTGGATAAAAATTTTCAAAATCTAAAGGGTTCTCTATATGAAATTGATATTTTAATATGATTGAATAGACACAAAACTACAGTCATAATCTTATAAATTTTCTATAAGAAATTAACCTCGGTACCCAAGGGGGGTTTTCTATAAAAGCAATTTATCACAATATGATAAATTTTGATTTTTTCCATCCACTCAGAAAAAAAAGTTAGTAGAAAAATTTGTAAACGGTTTTCAATTCCACTTTACTATTCTGGTACTGATTTTTAGTAAAAAAATTATTATTTGACAAATCTATTTACTATTTACATTTTAAAAATTACAAATTTTTGTTGCTAATTTCAGAAATCATTTAACAAATTTTGGAAAACCAATTTGCTAAAATTAGCAAAAAAAAATTACTAATTTTAAAAAATTGGATATTGAAGGAAATATTATGTCTGATTAAAACTTACACCTACAAACTTAAATTGCCTGAAAATGTAACATAGTGAAAAGGGATCGGAAGTTAAGATATCGAATCATGTCTAAAAATAGAACATCCACTTCAAATAGCACCAAAAGTTATTTTTAGTTCTAAAAATCAGCCCTAAAAACAATTAAAATTTGAACATAAAAGTAAACAAAAATTACTTATATATTTTTGAAACAGAAATTACAAAATTAAAACAAAATGATAAATTTGTTTTTTTCTACAATTCTTAAGCCTCTGGTTTTTTTAATTTTGTCTAAAATATTTTTTGAAAAAGTAAATAAAATAAAAAAATTTTGATGCTTGATAAAAAAATAAATTTTAAATTTTGTACTAATATTAATAATATTTAGTAAATTTTTTTTGCTGATTTTAGCAAACAGATTTTAAATTCCACTTTACATAAAGCTTACTTAAATTTAGTAGCGGTAGCTAATTTTTTTACAAATTTCATTGAACTACACGTCAGTAGACATACAAAAAACACCGCTGAGCTCAAATTAGTAATATTTTCCGCAATAACAGCAAATTTTCCGTTGCCATTACAAACTTTTTTTAGTGAGTGTAGTCTCTAGACTATGAGAATTTTTTGGCAAAAAAAAAAAAAATTTTAAATTAAAGGATTTTTCCATGGAGAAAGTTCCCCAAACTCAGAAGATTTTTGATAAGAAAAACCCTTCAAAATCTGAAAGTGTTTTCTTATTAGAAAAGGATTTTAGGAAATAAAATTTTTAAAGATGAAAAAGTCACCAAAATCTAGGCGTCCCAGAATCTGAATATTTTTCTTTCACAAACTGGAGAATTTTCTGAATTAAAGAGTATTTAAAATACGAGAATTTTCTATAAAAAAATAATATTAAGTATTTGATGGTTTTATTATGGAAAAAGTCTCCCTAAAACACCTGATATACAATAATCCATAAGCACAGTGAAGTAAGACACTGTGGATGTATCACATAGAAAATCCAGTTTTTTACATTTAAAAAATAAAAAATAAAAATCAGGCAAATTATTTGGCATTACGAAACGCTTTACTTAGTGATAGTTTTCATTTAAAAAGAACAAATACTAAATTTTTATTGCCCATATTTTAATTACATAATAATATCTCTGATAAATTAATGGAATTGGTTATCAATTAGAATACCTAATATTTTGAATGATATGACAGTGATTCAATAAATTTCATATTTTTTTCTATACATTTGTATATTTAGCTATTCTAAAAATGAATATTAAGTTTTTAAAACTAAAATTAAAAATTTTTGGACATAATAACAAAACAGGAAATTGTAATTATGTCTATGGAGTTTATTGCATGCTACAAATTCCATTATAGTGGATTACAAAAACATCAAAGGCATATCTTGCTGTAAGAGATATAGAATATTTAAAATCCCTCAAAATGTTTGTATTATAAAATTACTTATACAAGTTAATATTTTAATTGTTGATCCGATTTTCAATCTTTTTGTTATGCGATACAAGAATTAAAAAGAAATTTCCTTTTTAAAACTAAGTAAATCAAATAATCTCTTTTAAAATAAACTTGTTACAGCTTAAAACTCCTAATGTTGGCATTATTTTTAGCTTCTACAACCAATTTGTCTTATGCTGTGTTTAACCCACACCCCCCCAATCACAAAAAAAAAATAAATAAATCTAACAAAATACATACAACAAAGAAAGATTTATTTTTCTTTATAATATTTTACACTACTAATACCAATTTATGTCTAGTAATTTCTATTTAAATCCTACAAGGGACAAAAAAAAAATATAATTTTATGTTAACAAAAGAAACAGAAGATAAACATTATTTAAAACTTATAGATCCTTTTTGGTTTTTTTTTTGTTAAGAAACACAAAACTAAATACCATATACGTATTTTGTACAATACCTATTTAACAAATTCTCATAAATAACACACTAGAGGACTACATAATGGTATGTATTTTATGTTCATACACTATGCTTATAAATTATAGCAAATTTTAATTATAATATGCCAATAAAATTTGTTGTGAGTTTTGAAATGAATTAAAAAGCTAAAAAATTTAAAACACCACAAATTTGTGGAGAAAGAACCAATTTTAAAATATTTTATATTTTAAAGTTTTATATACGTATTATACATAGTGTTTGCTATTAAAGATATATACATAAGAAATAATTGATTTAAAAATTATGAAAAGGGCACAAGTGGGAATTTTTTCAAATTTGAATTTTTTGTATATTTTGTATACAAAAAAACTGAAATTTTGTAAGAAACGGAAAGCACATTTTTTGTTTCCACTACTTTCCAAAACAATACGCGAGTGTCGGAAGTATATTTTGAAAGGCCACATATCGGAATTAAATTCAGTAATAAAACACTGAGACTTCAATTATTGATAATTTTTGTTGAAATTTAGTGTAAGCCTAAAGGTGACATATATATTATATACACTTGAAGAATTCTATCGCCAATAATCTATTGCAATTACTATTACAAGGGCTTGTGTTGCAAAATCAGAATAATTAAAGATAATCGCATACCCGGTGGTTTTTATTAAGGAATGATTTTTTTTTTTAATTTTTATATATTTCTGCATTATTTTTCGTGAACAAGTGAAAAAGTTAAAATTGTTTTTTATACAAATAAAATACATCTTCCATTGAAACCAATAAAATTTCAAAATTAAATCTGAAAAGGTGTTCATTTCCTAAATGACTGTAAGCAAAAACCGCCAACTAAAAGTGGCCCACAAAATACAAATGAAAAATACCTCAAAATATTAAAAATTGGCAAAAGAGCAAAACACGAAAATTCACTCAAAAAAATTCAAAAAACTGTCCACATTAAAATTAAAAATTAATCAAAAACAAGTTTTTAGCAACAACAATCGAAACAAAATTATTCATATATGATATTTTTTTATTGAAAAAATTGTTTTGTAGCATCATGTTATGTTTGGGAATTCGAAATGATTATTAGTAACTAATTTTCTTTTAAACTGATTTTTGTTCCTTGTAATTGAAAATTTTGTCTCAATTAATTGTATAAAATTATTTTCGACAAATGGAGGCTGTCGGCAAATATTGACCCTTTTGATAATATTTTGCATTACTGTGTACTGCATTTGTTGTATCACATTGTTAACTTCAGTTAGAATGTTGTTCTTTAACTCATCCAAGCAGCGCAACTTGTTCACGTTAACATTCAGAAAACAGATTCGTGCTGAGAACTAAATTTTTTCCAACTTGAATGGTTCAGTTGCAGCAATCGAACTTTTTGGTTGTGACTACACAATTGTTATTGGGCAACCCAAATACTGTTGTTACAGTAAAATTACTTATGTTTTAATTGCGTTTCTGTTGTCACAACCAAAAAATTCGGATACCACAACCGAATCTTTCGATTGGCTAAAAATTCGTTTATCAGCACGAATAAGTTTTCTCTCTTCACTGTGGACTTAAAATATCCCCAGAGGAAGAAGTCAAATAAGAAGATGTGGTTGGCCAAGCTTAATCACCTAAACGCTGAATTACACGCGTTGTTAAGGCATCCATGAAAATACGCATTGTGTGGCATGAAGTATGACATTGGCCCATCCTTTTAAAATCACATATCATCAAAATCCAGATCGTCAAATTCCGATAAGAAAAATTCAGCCAGTATGGTTCTATAACGGTCACCGTTCCGCTACCGACGGAAAAGATCCAATCACCTTTTTCGAGATATTTTAAGGGTTATGGTTCATGACGCTTTATAAATTATCAGAACCGATGCTTCATAAATTATAAAAACCGATCATTTTGCTTATTGATGTGGACGCTGTAATAAAAATGAGTCTCGTCACTCACGATCAATTTTGATGGATAAATTTCTCTCTTCGTCGTAGATCACTCGAATCTTGTATAGAAATATTTTCAAGTGAAGTTCAAATGTGGCTCAGCGTACACCGATAAATATATGAGCACGTTTGCTTGTGGCTCCTTCTTAGCCTATATAACACATTATCACGCACTCCTTCGATATTTTCAGACAAATGATTGATTAGGGACCTTCCGTGGCTTTAACTTTCCCGTCTTGTTTATGGTGTGTGCGTTGTAATATTATTATATTTTTTTAGAATCCACGTTGCGTAAACACCACTGACGAAGTCTTCAAGCGGTGCCACAGCAAATGCTGCGCACAGTTCTACAAAACCAATCAAAAAAGCTTATATTTGTATCAACTCCGATAGACTCCGTATTTCGAACTTAATTCATTGTTCCGGAGTAAAAAAAAAATTGACAAATGATGCCATTTGCCTTGTATAGTCCGAACTAATCATATTATCATCATGGAAAATAATTTTATGATCATTTGGGATCATATTATGATTATATTGAGATCACTTTATATTCACAATTACACATGATGATCTTAAACCGCACTCTTACCCTGCTTGTACAAGATGTTGAGAGAATTGTCATTCGATGATCATATCGTACACTCTAATAAATTTTTGTTGAAATCTACTCTATTAAATGGAGGTAACTTGTTACCTACTATAAGTTGGGCAAAAATAGTCACAATGCTTAAAATCATAATTTGTAGGCACATTTGTGTTTAAAAATAAAAGGCACAAAGTGTTTAAAAGTACGATTTTAAATGAATCAAAAAGGTTCAGCAACATTTAAATATTGTTTAAATTTAAATTATTTGTGTCTAAAAAAGCTACATTAAATGCATAATTTTAATTTAAGGTGTATAGAAACACGCTTAATAATACAAATATATACGTTAAATTCGCTGAAAATAAAAGCAAATGCATTTATAATAATTAAATATTTTTATTAACAATTGAAATTCACAAAAGAAGAATACATAACAATTAATATAAAAATTCTTAACGGTAACAATAATTATTAACATTTAAATTCTTAATTAAAATTTATATTAGTTTTTTCTAAGAAAACGTGTATAGATGCTGTATTTTTTCTAGAAAAAAACTTTTTCGGATCTCAAGTTTTCTTATTGGAAAAAGTTCTCAGGGTCCTATAGAAAAAAGTTTCCGATGAAGTTCACAAAACTGAATTTTTTCATCAGAAGAAATGTTTTTATAATCTCTTTCCCATAGAAAATTATAGAAAAGGTCATCCGGATAAAAGCATTTTTCTATCAAATATTCATAAGCAATATAAATTATGCCATGAAAAAGTTTCTTTCTTAAACTTTCCGAAAAAATTTAAAAAAATCTGAGTGTTTTTCTAAAAAAAAGTCTATAGAATCAGGGTTTTATTCGGAAAAACTTGCCAGAATCTCAAGGATTCTTATAGAAAAATGTTCTCAGATTCCTAAAAAGAGAATTCCGATAGCTATGAGATTTATATATGAGCAAGAAAACTATTCACTCAAATCTCATATTTATAGGGAAAAAAGGGACGGGATAAAAGAAGACAAGCAGATTTATTATTTATATTTCGTTCAAAGAAAGGAAAATGAGGATGTAAGATTAACTACAAAATTTTAATTTTTTATTGTTCATTCGATTTAAACTATAGATTTTTGGACTTTTTCCGGTTCTAGGTCTTAACCCTGGGTTCATAGCATATTCAATATCAGAGTTTTATGCTTATTTTCCTAAAGACTAAAACATTTCGCCAAAAAAAATTAAAGAAATGTTTTTTATTCCTCCCTTTTACCATCCGAATTTGAGTTGGGCCGATAAAAAAAAATTGAATTAAATTATTCTTTTAAAAATGCTCTTTTCTTTTCAATAAAATAAAATTTTGTATCACCTCCTTTCAACTTACGGAAGATTCATTTCGGAATAAAATTTGGGAAAAAAATTTCATAATTTTCTTAAATACAATATGTATGAAATAAGATTTCGATTTCTTTTGTCTAGCTATTAATATCGCTATCCCTTTTAAGTGACATGTCGTGATTGTTAAAGTGGCGATACGAAGTTAACCTGCAAGTAACATACCTTCTCTATATATAAAGGAATACCGTTACTGACTGACTGACTCACTCACTCATCCAACATCGCCCAGCCCAAACCGCAAGAGGTAGGAAGCTGAAATTTGATATGCAGGTTCCTCCTAGGTTCTCGGCGTAGACATCCGCTAAGACGGGGTTTTTTGAAATTCCTTAGGTGAGGGGCAAAAAAACTCCCCTTTTAGCTAAAAACCTGAAATTTGTAATATGCCTTCCTGGGAGTATGTCCTAACTCCTTGATAAGGTACGTTTTATAATTTTGGCCAGTACGGTTGTAAAAATGTGGTTTAAATGGGTGAAAAGCATCCCCCTTTATGGCCTGACCAAACCGTTGGACCTAGAAAGTAGAAACTTGGTATGCAGGCTTTTATGCAGTGTAGATAATAGCTAAGACGTGACTCTTAGAAAATCCAACGGGGAGGGGCAGAAAAGGGTGATATTCTACCCCTCGACGGCCTTCCCAAACCGTTGGACATGGGAAGTTGATATTTGGTATGCAGGCTCCTTCTTCAGTGCAGATAACAGATAAGACGTGATTTTTAAAAAATCAAACGAGAGGGGCAGAAAAGGGTGAAATTTGCCCCCTCAAAGGCCTGCCAAAACGGTAAGAGCTGGAAGGTTGAAATTGTGAATGTTTGAACCACCTGAGGTGTAGACAACCACCCAGGTAGGATTTTTGAAAATTCCTACGGTTAAGGGCAAAAAGGGGAAAAATCTCCCCCTTAACGGCCTGCCCACACCGAAATAGCAAAATACCTGAAATTTTAAATATGTATTGCCTGGAGTATGGTCTAACTCACTGATAAGCTAGATTTTAGACTTTTAGCCAGAAACGTGGTAAAAATGGGGTTTAAAAGAATTAAATGTCTTCCCTTTAACAGGTTGGCGAAACCGCTGGACCTAGGAAGTTTAAATTGGGTATGCAGGCTCGTTTATCATAAAATAATTAGTGCACTTAACTTCAATCGTTGGACTTACCTTTTAAGGAAATACCAATATTTTTTTATCTTCAGTTTATTATTAAGATGATCATCCTCTTTGGCTTATTAAAATTTATTTTTATCATTTGCACTTTTTTTGCTTGATTATTAGCGTTAAATTGCGCTATTTTGTTGTCAATTTGTTTTCTGTTGATTTCTATTTTTATTTTATTTATATTTTGACACTTTTTCTATTACTATTTAATGTAGGTATTATTACGCATTTTATGCCTTACATAAAAATTTAGACACAATGTGTGTAATTATAAAGAATAAATGTTTATGAACTTATAAAAATATTTCTCAACATACAAAATACTACATATAATTTGTATTTAGCTGTTTAAAAATTTTTCGCTTTTGCCTGAGAGACAACCATCTCCATTTCACAAATGAAAAAATTTAACAAAAATCAAAATTACTTTGAAGACAAAGAAAACATTCACATTATGTGTATAAAAATAGTTTATAAAATGAACCGTAAATACTCCTTGATTTCTGAAAGTGTTAGCACCCTTTAATAAGACTTTTGGAATTCCAATTCTATACTAATAAATTTTTTATATCTTTGGAATACATTGAATTTACAAACCTTTTTCTAAATTCATAATTTAATTGCTGATACTTCTACTTCTATGTATATAATACACTCTGCAATACTTTAAACTAAAAATCGATGTGTGGTTATATATTTATTTGATTGGTTTAACTTCGACCATAGCAAATTTTCCATATTATTTTGAAATAACCAAATATGAAAATAACTAAAATTAATTAATAATATTTATGGAAAAACATTTGTCTAAATAAACACATAAAATTGTTCATTTTATAAATGGTTATGTGGTTAATTTCATACAGTAAACGCTCAATAAACCGAATGTAGTCAATCCAAATTGGCTTGCTAGTGGACAACTCTCATGGTACAGTCTCACGAACTTTTTGTGCAAAACTCTTTTCAACAAACGCTCAGTTTGGGCAACACAGCACGCACTTTCTACAATAGTCTGGAATATTTCGCAATGTTTTTGCAGCATATAGCGACTCATTTTAGTTCGCGGAGGTATGATACTGACTGATAGTCAATATTTTGGACAGGAAAAAGTTGTCATTGTCAAAATAACATATGATTAAAAAGTTAGCCGTAATTGGACCACCCTGTATGTAATTTAAAACAACAGAAGAAAACATTTAAAAGAAATGAGTTTTCATTTAAGAACCGGTCTACTTATTTTTCATTTTAATCAAATATTCTTTTTTTTTTAATGTTGTTTAAACAACTGATACATTAAAACAAATGATTAATCAGTTAAAGATAAATGTTAATGTAAAAAATATTGGATTTATTCATTTACTTGAAATTGTTTCCGGTATTTGTATTTTTGTTTGTTTTTAATCTGCAAAATGTATACTCCCACAGTCTATAGACACATTTTGTGTGAATGAATGTACGTGTGTACCCAGCAAAAATAAATGGTAGTCATTCTGTGACTATAACTTCTTTCATTGCTTCTTAAACTTCAGTTGACATTCTTTTATGATTTTTTGGTGTTATTCATGTGTTCATATTTCAAATGCAGTGATCTGGATACAAACCCGATGCATACCTTAAAAAATCACTCTTCATTATATGAGTAATGCTAGTAGCTATATTAGAATACTTCCAGCCTATGACACGCCAATGTTAAATTCATCGATGAAACCATCAGAAAAGAAGTGATTCCTTTGCCATAGTAGTGATGCTTTTATTGCTTCTTTGGCAGCTTCATTTTTGCTGGGTATGTATGTGTGTTATTTTTTAAAATAAGCAACACCCAAGAAATTCTTTCAAATAATTTCTTCGCAATGTATTGCTTTCATTGGAAAGAGGATAGAGGAGAAATGAAAGTTGGTGAAAGGTGAAAGAATTTAAATATGACAACACATTAATTGCGAGAGACGATAAATCTTAGAACAGTTGTTGCTCGTCATCTGATGCAGAGTTGGCGAAATTGTTGAAGTTTTTAGTTAATAGCCCTGTTATTTTTTTTTTATTTCGGTGGGGTTAAGTGATATGGAAACACCGAAGGCGGACCTTGCGATATGTATGAGGAAGAGATAACTTACAAATATAACTGTAAAGGAAACAAATAAACTACAAAATTCCATCTGGTGGGTAAATTTTTATTAAATTTCTAACAAATAGAAAAAAATTAAATGAATAAAAAAAGGATATTCCTAATTTTTTAACTGAACTGAAAACTTTTTTGTATTAAACTACAAACAATATACTACACACTAATCTGATCCTTATGCAACTTTAAGCAAATCTAGCCATTGTCGTCTGCCGGTTCAAATGGTGTTTACGGCGGTAAGATGTCAGCGGACGGTTTCCTAGCAGTTTGTTATTAAAAATCAGCATAATCGATACAATGATAAATTTTCCACTTAAAGTTGTGATTATGGTACAATTTTATTACAGTGCCTGTAATTCAATACGGTTTTGTAATCTTTAATTTGGAGTTACGAGAGCTTACTGTAATTGAAGGTTGACATGTCAGTGTTTCCCCTTAACAATTTGTTTGGGGAAAATTTCAGCGATATAAATGGTTTTTGTGGGTAATTTTTTTTTTTACAATAGAAAAATAAAAATTACAGCTCCATGTATTATTTTGTCAAATAACAGTTTTTCAAATTACAGTTTTTCACATAAATAATAACTTTCTATTCGCTTGCTGATGAAACTGATGCCATTTTACTGTGTTACTAAGTAAATATTTCAGATTATGTCCAGAAAAACAAAGGAACTATTTAAACTCCAAAGAAGTAAAAAAAAAATTAAATTTTCTCATTAATTAAGATCGACTACCTTATCCAAATTGATTCTTGTATAGAAAAATTGGATGTGAAACCAAAAATCATCACAAAATATGTTGTTGATTTATTCTGCATTATGTCGAATCATTCTATTAATGATATTTTATCAACTTTTAATTCATTTCATGAAAATATAAAATTTACAATTGAGAAAGAATGTAAATCTAAAATTCCTTATTTAGATACATTGATAATAAGAAGGGGTGAAAATTTATTAATAGATTGGTAACAGAAACCCACAGTTTATGGGAGAGTTATTAACTAATTTTCTAAACCCCCCAAAAGCATCATACTTAATACAGCTAAGAATTTAATTGAAAGGATATTAAAGATTAGCGAATTTCATTTCATTCATAAAATTAATATAGAAAAGATTAAAAATATTTTGGTAAATAATAATTATCCAATTCAATTAATCTGCAGATTGATAAGACAATATAAAACCCGAAATAATTTTATTACGAGAACGGTTACTGAACCTTAAAATTATAAATCTCTAACTTATGTTCCTCTTATATCTGAAAGATTAGAAAAATCAAAAATAATAACAAAAAGAAGATTATTTAGCAAAACTAAGGATAAAATAGATAAATCCCAAATGTCCAATTTAGTTTATAAAATACCTTGTAGTGGAAATGATAGTGAGAATTTTAGTAAAGTATATCTAGGAACAACAAAGAATAAATTAAAAATAAGAATTGCAGAACATAAATCTGATCAGAAATACAGGAACACTACTTCTACACAAAAAACAGCTTTATCATTATATTGCACGAGTTCCAAACATTATCCTGATTTTGATAGGACGTCAATTTTAAACACAGAGCATGTGGTTATGCGCAGATATATGTTACAAATGTTACAAATTATGAAAGTACCATCTACACAACGAATTAATTATACAACAGACATAGGAAATATTGCACAAAATTACAGAAATTTAGTTAATAAAAACTACGATAAATATTTATTTTATTTATTTATATTAATCATGTAATTACAAATTATATCCTAATACCCTAACCAAGCACTAGCAACAAAGGCTATCGGCTCGTTGTAGCGAAAACAGAACAGAGCCTCCGGTGGGAATTGAACCCACGACCCCCGCACTGATAAGCTAGCACGCTACCAACTAGCCTACCGGGAAGCTCGCTGGGATAAATATTATTATGTTAAATAACATGTATTTCGAATATTTTTGTTTATATTTTAATTTATTAAATATTGTTATTCTTGTTTTCTGTGATATTTTTATTTTTTTATATTGACCAAAAATAATTTTTGATTTACCGCCTTAAAAAATTGTTATATGTAAGTTTTCAATTTATAATTTTCATTTATTTAAAAAAAAAAAAAAACAATTTTCCCTCAAGACGTCACCCAATGTGGTGAAGAAATATTGGGATAAATAAATATTATTAATTAATTTTTATAAATAAAAAGATCTTAAGCTCAATTTAAAATAATACATATATTTAATTAAATATAAAAAATTTGCAAATTTTTGGAATAAAGAGTTAGGTAGTTGTTTTTGACAGTAAAGTAAAACTCAATTTAGAGGGATTTACAAAAAAGAATTGTCTACACTTCTGTAGTTAAATAATTTTTATGAAGTAGTGCAATCAAATGGACAATTTATTTAATAAACAATATTGATAAATATATGAAATTACTTTTAACTGCAATATTAATAATAAATTTAATTAAAATTCATTTTAGTACTTCTAAGAACTAAAATTTAAAATGGATTTTTTTTTACCCTACATCACATTCATAAGTTTTGGCTAAGGTTTATTACTATTAAAAATATCATTCTTAACTAGAACCAACTTATATTATACCAATCAATATGGAATCAATTCGATTTAATGTCCGTTTATGTATGCAAACCTTGTAACTAAACTACAGTTCATTGTTCCAAAGGACGAAACCTATTGAATTAAGCCCTGCTTCCTAAAGTAAGGTCCTTTCTGGATTGGGTTAAAATGGTATTTAGTTTAATTTAGTTTTTAAATATTATACGGGACCTTAAATTACTGTTCCCAATTTGAAGAAAATTGGACCATATGTGGACTCAATCCTTAAATAAACCTACCGAATATTTTTAAATTAAAGATATTGGGAAGATTAGCCAACTAATGAGAGCTATTGATTTTATTAGGATCGGTCCATATTCATACCTACCTCTCCTTAAATGGTCCTATCTAAAATGGTCTTATCTTTTGTTAAGACACAAAAAACCATAGATATCTGGTTGAAATTTATATTGTAAATGTTATATGGGATCGTCAATCATGCCCCCAAATTTAAGGAATATTGGACCGTATTTACATAAATTAACTTAAATGTATATTATAAAAATTTTCGATTTTGGCATTATGCCCGAAAATGTTTTGGTAATAATCCACACACTGTAAATTGGCATTCTGACTGAATAATTTTCTGTTGTAGGATCCATAAACAGATTAAAATCTTACAATTGGGGTCCTAATAGCAATAGTATCGCTCCGGGGAAGGGACCTATCACAGGACGCCACGTAACAGGTTCATTGTAATAGAGACTGGTCACGGAACCGGTTTTTTAATATCAATGGGACCGGACACTTTAACCTAGGCTTGTCTTAGGAGATGGTCAATTGCGCTCTGTGACATGTCACAGGACCAACGTAAAAAAAAACAAGTAAAAAGGGCTAAATTCGGCTGTGCCGAATCTTTGAATACCCTCCACCAAAGGGGATGAAGATGATATACGTATATACTAAATTTTGCATGAACTGTAATATGAATATGTTTTGTCAATTTATGTAACGAACTTTTGTTATTTAGTTTTAGCAATGTTATTTACAGAGGTCTGCTCTGTTAGCGACTTTAACATTGTTCATTTTTACGTTAACTTAGTTATCATAGTATGTAAGACAATAAATGTAATCGAACAATAAGAAGATTTAATAACATTTTTACTTACTTAACAGAAAAAAAAATAGATACAGAAAAATTGTACAAATTTATATGAAAAATTTAGAGGTACCTTCACATTTTCACTCATAACTTTTGAACCGCTAGACCGATTTTGCTCATTTTAAATACCAAACTGCTCGGGAGAATGTTCAATAATCTGGGTAAAAATAGGCACCCCGGCTTGGGTCTTCGCGTCGTGATCGTGATTTCAACAGACACACAGACGGACAGGCAGACGGACATCGCTAAATCGACTTAAAATTGCATAAGGATCACAAATATATATACTTTATGGGGTCTTAAACTTATATTTCGACATATTACAAACGGAATGACAAACTGATATATACCCTCACCATATATGGCGGAGGGTATAAAAAATTAAGAAGTTATTAAACCTGGTACCTTCAGACACACCACGTGATATAGACTTTTAAACCGGTCACATGTTAGGTATGTTAGGTAATTAAGGGTAATTTTATCCTATATTTTTCAACCGATTCATAGAAGAGGGATTAGAAACGTTCCTAGAACCTGAAACGCTCCCAGAATTATGACACAAGTTGGACTTGGTGTTGGATATCATATAGTCCATTTTCCCTGCTGTTATTTATTTTATTTTAAAGATAAAATAAATTTTAAACTATTATCATGACCTCTCTATGAAACTTATTTAATAAAAATACATTAGGTTTAATACAAATAAGAAAAATTTACAAAAATGAAAATAAATTTGCCTATAGGGAGTTATTAAAATGTTTTTTTTTTTTTTACTTTTTCATAATTAAGATAAACCAACACATTTATGTATCCCTTTTGTTTAAATAGGAAAAATAAATGCAATATTCACCATAAATTTGTAGATAAACATGTTTTAAGAATATATTAACCATAATTTATGGTACACTCAGAAGAAAAAGTTTGTAGAAAAATTTGTAAACGCTCTTCAATCCCACTTTATTATTTTTGTACAGATTTTTAGTAAAAAAAATATTATTTAGTAAATTTTTTGCTGTATACATTTTACAAGCTACAGAGCTTTTACTGAATATTTACAAATTTTTGTTGCTAACTCTAAATATCATTTTAGAAATTTTTGAAAACCGGTTTGCTAAAATTAGCAAACAAATTTACTAATTTAAAAATAAAATGGATATTGAAGGAAATGTTATTTCTAATAATTAAAACTTATGCATTCAAAATTAAATTGCCTTAAAATGTTATATAAGTTGAAAAAGGAATCCGAAGAGAAGATATTTTTCACAACCGAATTATTTCCAAAAATGGGGCATCCACTTAAAATAGCACTAAAAACTTATTTAGTTCTAAAACTCAGCCCTTAGAACAATTAAAATTTGATCTTAATTAAAATCCAATAATTTACTTAGAATATTTTTCAAAACAAATTAAAACCAAATGAGTTATTTTTTTTTTTTTTTTTGTTTTAACTATTTTAAAAGCCTTTGAATATTTTTTTGATTTTTTCTAAAATATTTTTGAAAAAAATAAATTTAGTAGCAGCTACTAATTTCATTGTACTAATTTCATTGTACTACACGTCAGCAGACATGTGTTGCTAAGATGAGCAAAAAATACTGCTGGGCTCAAATTTATTACAGACTTATTTTGGTGAGTGTATACATAATCTTAAACAATTTGTATGAAGTAGTAAGTGGGCAACTGGACGTATGATTAACAAGTATTCAGTATACGTTATTTAAGATAATAAGAGAACATAGAGTTTGTTAGCCATAAAACCTTGGCCAACAAACATTATGTTCAATGTTTTAAATAATATAAATAGAAAAAGCTAACAATACGGGAATCATAAAAATATTGCAGTGTTTAAAATGTCTTAAGAGTAAGAATATCAGAACAATTTCTAAAAATCTAATATTTTGTATAGGAAGCCTTTGTGTAAAAGACAACTTTTGGGTCCTACAGACTTTTTCTTATAAATAATTAATATTCTGCGTGCTTTTTCACAATATAGTCATGATTTTAAAAGAAATTAATTAAGAATCATATTTTTAAAAAAAAATTATTATTGTTTACATTAAAAGAAATCTAGATAGAGGGAGCACAATAGATCAACTTTGTAATGGCGCAGGAGGACATACGTCTCCATCCGATGATTCATTGTAAACCTTAAGTCGTATTATGAACTAAAAAATATAAATGTATAGGGCATTTTTAAAAATAAAATCCCCCAGATAAAAATTACCATAAATTATTATTTTTATATGGGTGACTGATTAATATATTAACAGTGATCATGTTGCAATCATGTTTATTCTCTGTGTGTTGAGTCTTGCTATTAGGGTAGATTTTAATGCATCTAATAACCATAATGGGTTATGTTGACACCATAGGTAAATATCGAGAAATCGGATGAAAATTTCAATTGCTTTTTCATAGGTACACAGAGGAAACAAATTCATTGTGACAACCGAATTTTCCTCCAACCGCATGGTTCGGATACGCAGGAGTCTTAAGTTGCGACAACAAACTAATTTGGTTACTGCAACTAATCCATTCGGTTATCAATGAGCTCGTTTGTCACAATGAATCTATTTCCTATGTGTGAATACGTTTTAAGAGTTATGCTCGGCTTAGTTTTCTACAAAATTTGCATTGAATACAGCACAAATGTTATTGCATCGTATTATAAGAAATTTTTATTTGGATGCATGGGTGCGTATGAGCGATATTAATTTTGTATACCAGTAATAAAGTAAGCAATATTAAATGTAATTTTTCGATTTATAAGCCGTATAGTACTCTAAAAGTTTTTAAAAGATATTGATGGTCATAAGTTGCGAAATCCTAACAGACGATATATACCATACTTTAGAGATTTGGAATGATATAATTGAGAACAAATAATTTGGGTATGTTGGATAAATTTATGGTATGCATTTAACTTAAGGTTTGAATATATTTCTATATATTTGGTAACAAGTTACACTTACCAAAAAAAGTCTGTAATGACAACTGAAAATTTTGCTGTTATTACGGGAAATTCTGCTAATTTGAGCCTAGCGGTATTTTTGCTAATCTTAGCAACACATGTCTGCTGACGTGTAGTACAATGAAATTAGTAGAAAAATTAGTAGCCGCTACTAAATTTTAGTAGACTTTTTGTAAAGTGGAATTTAAAATCTGTTTGCTAAAATCAGCAAAAAAAAAATACTAAATATTATTAATATTAGTAAAAAGCTGTGAATTTATTTTTCTTATCGAGCATCAAAAATTTTGATTATATTTTTTAAATAACGAATTACTCATTTTGTTTTAATTTGGTTATTTCTGTTTTAAAAAATATTTTGGTCATTTTTTTTACTTTTAATGTTAAATTTTAATTGTTTTTAGGGCGGATTTTAGAACTAAAAACCTTTTTAGTGCTATTTTAAGTGGATGTCCTCTTTTTAGACATGAGTCGGTATCTTCCGATCCCCTTTTTAATATATGTAACATTTTAAGGAAATTTAAGTTTGTAAGTTTTAATTAGAAATAACATTTCCTTCAATATCCACTTTTTTAAAATTAGTAATATTTTTTGCTAATTTTAGCAAATCGGTTTTCAAAAATTTGTAAAGTGATTTCTGAAATTAGCAACAAAAATTTGTAAATATTCTGTAAAAATTCTGTAATTTGTAAAATGTAAATAGCAAAAAGATTTGCTAAATAATAATTTTTTACTAAAAATCAGTACAAAAATAGTAGAGTGCGATTGAAAACTGTTTACAAAATTTTCTACTAACTTTTTTTTCTGAGTGTATCAACTTGTGACAATCAGTATATATTATGCAAATATTTTTTTAAGATTCGACTTATGGCTTATGTTATCGCGATCATAAAAGCTTGATATTAATTATATTGTGCCTTAAGATAACACAGACCAACACATTTGAGTTTCACTAAGGGTGACCTAAGAATTTTACCATCACATCAAGTCTCGAAATATTTGGAACTGAATTATATTTTCTGCAATAAAACTTTGCATATTAAAGTTTATTTTACTTCTATAAATCTTTATATTAATACTATAAAGAAGGCCACTAGAGCAATTTGGCAACTAATGTACTTGAAGATAAAACTTGGGGTCTTAATGCTAAAATGGTCACGTGGGTCTATGGGATGATAGACCGATAATTACGTATGCGGAAATTGTTTGGTGGCGGCATACACTTCAATAAACGACTATAGCTAATTTTTCAAAACGATTAGCTTATTTACTCATCACAGGGGCTGTGCGGAGCTGCCCAAGATTGGCCATGGAAGACATTGTTGGTCTAATCCCCTTAAATATCTTCATTAGAACTTCAGCAACATTGGCTGCACGTAGATTAACCTTTGAACATGATGGTTCTTTTTATGTCAAGGGTATTGGACACTCGTAGCCTAAACTAGTATACTGGCGGGTCGAAAATGGACTCCTGTGTGGGAGCGGGGGTCTTTGAACCCAACACAAGAATATCCGAACCAATGGGCAAGTGGCCAACCCCGCATTAGCAGCACAAAACCAATACATGCATATTTTTAAAAAATTCCAAATGTTAAATGAATACACAAAACACTAACACACAGCTATGTATACGAATACATTTTATGCCAGATGAATATCATTCTCGTGTTTTAGGAAAAGAAAAAATTGGGCGCTTAAATATTAGTCTCGGAATAGTTCTGTAGAGTTTTGATACCCTTCAACAGTTAGCCGCGCGTAGCAGGGTAACTCTTTACTGGATACCAGGTCATCGTGGACATGTTGGTAACGAGGTAGCGGGTTCTTCCACACCTTTAGTAGGACCGGAACCGTACTGTGGGATAAACTGGTCCACCATAGCAGCCCTGGTTAGGGAGGCAGAACTACCAATGACAAAGGACCTTTGGAACAATTCTTTGGGAATGAGATAGGTGAAACTACTGGAACTTGCTAGGAATGACATTAGGTTACTAACATTTGTGGAGGATAAATCTGTTAGAATCGACTCTCTGCCGACTATGTGTTGAGGAAGATGAAACCACCATCCACATTTTGTGTGAGTGTGATGTATTACAAAGGAATAGAAGAAAAATTTTTAATAGGGAATTTTTAGGTCCAGAAGACATTATAATTAAAGTTCATAGGGAATATTACACAGAGTTGGGTAAGTTGTATGATGCTTGGTACAAATGATGCATATGTGTCGCAGAGCCGGCCGTGGGGCCACATCTTGACTTAATAATAAATAATAATAAAGATTTATTTATCCGAAAGTGCTATCTGTTTTCTTGAGAATTCAGTTTAAAATAACATAATTAATTTTTTGTATTTTCGATCTGTAAAAATTTTATATGAGATGCATTTCCGTCTTCTTCTACTATCAATTACTTTGTCTTGTCATGGGTGTCAAACAGCATTAACATTTTTACAACAATTACTCTGCTTTTCAAAGCCTTAATATTTAAATTATTTGGCACAATGTTTAGATACATTCTTTAGGACTGATTCTGTGATATGTTCTTTTGCCTTTGTCCTGTGGTAGAACCTATTAGCCCCATAACACATCAAAGTACATTCACATGTAAAACTAAAAAACACGAACCGCACTCTGTCATCAAAGAATGGTAAGGAGACAATGTCCAATGACCAGTTTTCTTTTCCACAGGGTATTTACAACTAAAATTTACTACAAAATAAGCTACCATTTTTGCCCCCCCAAAAACTCTACCAATCTTTTATTCAACTTTTTTTTATGAACATTTTAGCAAGTTTCTCCTTCATAGAAACAATATTAAAATCCAGATAATGATAAAGTTTTGTGATAATTTAAACCAAAATTTAAATGAACAAAATAATTTAATAGTGGTTTAAATGTGGCAAGATTAATTACGGCGTGCATGAATTAATTTTAAGGATTTGTATAAACACTCTAAAGTTATAAAATATTTCATTTGTAAACACTTTTGGATACAATATAAAATGAAATAACTTCAAATACCCCATCATTTAAAACAAAGTGAAAGAACCATATAATTGATATTGAAAAATTTTATGAACCGTTGATTATTTGATTTTTCGTTGCTTTGCTGGTTTGCTTGTATGCTTTGCTTGTTTGTTTTGGTTTTCAAAACAAATCTCTTGGGAATCAGTTTTAACAAAAAAAAAAAAAAAAATTCTTTGATATGGGAAACAAAAATATTTAATACTCAACCAAAATAAAAGCCTTAAATGGAATACAGGCAAGCAACGATGTACGCATAAAACTGTATAGAGTTTTAGTAGAGAGAAATAAAATATTTTTGTTACACTTATTAACACATATTAAATTTGAGCATAAGCTATTCCTTTTTAGCACCTACTAATTTATATTATGGAGGCACTTTTTTATAAAAGAGTATTTATTAAGGCATATTTTTATGAAGTCTACTACTGAAGCCACACGAATTGTTGTAAAATATTTTATGATTTAGTGTTTATATTTAAAAGCAAACTTGATGTAAAAACCATCAAGTCCAGAAAAAATTTAACCTTTAACGGTCCATAAGTATACTTTCCATTATACGAAGAGAAACTATGTTCTTAATATTTTTAAATAAAAAGAAAATTGAAGCACGTTAAGTATACTTTCCATTATACGAAGAGAAACTGTGTTCTTAATATTTTTAAATAAAAAGAAAATTGAAGCACGTAAAAAAAAACAAAATGTTTATTGCTTGCGTTGGTTGTATTAAGGGTTAATAGTTAAATGCCTGTTAAATTCTTACAAATTAACCAGAATATAGTGCTTAGGAAATCTAATGAATGTAAACATAACACTGGTTAGCATTAAGCTTTGATTATATTTTTGCAGTTTATTTGTAATCCATCTTATGTAAATGTATGCCTACATAATACCACAAAAATGTACGCTATTAGGCCGACCTATTTGAACAATCTTATTCAAATACATATATACACACACATTTATTCCTTTAAAACTACATACCTCAATGAAGTAAAAGTAACAATACAAACATATCGTTTGTTTTTTATATATGTATACAAAAAAAGGCTCCATTACACTAATGAACACAACATTTTTCATACTTATTAAATGAGTTTTTTCTTTTTAGCAACATTTCGTTGTTTGTTTTTCCTTTTATATGTAACATATATTATGAATTATATGTACACCCTACAATACAACTTTAAATAAGTTGGTGTTTTCAGATCACATGAAAAATACATGCATAGATGCATTAGAATCACAACACGAACGTCGTGTGGCCAGTCTTTGTTAATCTTTACTTAATCTTTACATATTATTGACTTATTTTAGTTAAAAAGTAATCAGAACATTTGTTTTGGAATGATTAAATAGTTAAAATAAATAGAAATATTGGGTATATACTACATGGATTGAAAAGTACGTAGCTTCACATTGAAATGGCGTGACAAGTGGAAATATTTTCTGTTTATTCAGTAGGGTTATTGGACAGTTTGGAATTTAGAAAAACGATCCCACTTAAATAAGAAAAAAATCTTGTACTATCGTGACAATGCACAGGCACATTTATCTATTTTGGCTTTAGAAAAATTGAAGTCTTTACATAACGAATTGTTTCCCCAACCCCGTATTCTACAGACCAGGATCCATCAATAATTATTTGTTCCCAAACTTGAAAATATGACTCCAGGGAAAGAGATTTTCCACAAATGAAGAAGTAAAATCAGAGGACGAAGACTACACTCAAAATTTTATTTCGTTAAAAATTATCTAAAACATACATTAAATTAATCGAAAATACAATCAAAAAGAGGGTTACTGATTTTTCGTTATATTCAACCCATTTTGTTGTTTATTTTCAACAATTGCTTAATAATCAACAAAAGTAGTAAAAGCAATCGAAAGTCGTTTAATATAACCATCAATTTTTAACTAACAAAACGTAGAAAAAAAATGATTTTTGTGGTTTGTTTTTCCAATTGAATTTTATTTTTGTTTGTATGTAATTTTACAAAACACAACACACACCGATGAATATATTTTAATTTTCTATGTGTGTATCTATACTTGAATAATTTCTTTATTAAAATAATTTAGCATATATTTATTTATTTATTTATTTGATTTATTTATCATATAATTACAAATTATATGTTATTACAAAACCGAGCACTAGCAACAAAGGCTTTCGACTCGTTGTAGCGAAAACAGACCAAAGCCTCTGGTGGGAATTGAATCCACGACCCCCGCACGCTACCAACTAGCCTACCGGGGCGCTCAATTTAGCATATAAATAAACTATTTTTGGTAAAAAAAAAAAAACAAAAAGGAATTATATGAATTTCTATTTTTAGAAACAAAAACATAAAATTTTTTATTTAACAGAAAATATCAACTCCTACTGAACTTCTGTAAATTTTAATTGTTTCTTTTTTGAATGATTGATTCCAGTAGTTACAAAATATATTTCTATGAATTTTAATTGATTCTTTATTTAAAAACAAACTCTACGTATTACTTTTGAAATAAACTACAGTCGATAATGGAAAACAAATTGTGATTGAATTTATTTAACAAATATTTTTCCTAAAGAAATAAAATTGATATTAAGAAATTTTTTAAGAACTTTTGAACTTATGAAAGAAAAATACTAAAAAAAATAATTTCTAAGAATTTTTTATTAAAAAAACATCGATTTTATGACATTTTTTAAGAGTATATTAATTTTTATCTAAGAAAGAGTTTGCAGAGTTTAACTTTAAGGAGAAGTCCATAAAATCTGAAAATAATTATAAAAGAAAAATTTCCAAAAATCAAGAATTTTGTATAAGAAACCCTTTCGTACAGAACAACTCCTTTTTCTTATAAATTTTTTTTTTATTAATATTCTGAGTACTTTTTCCACAAGAAAGTCGTTATTTTACAGGAAATGAATTAAACATATTTTTTAAAAAAATGTACCAGTTTAGTTACACAAGCATGGTAATTTTACTTGGAGGGGTTTTATTTTCGAAAATTCTTTATACATATAACATTATAATATAGACTAATCAATTCATTGTCGAAAAAATTCACTTTCAAAAAGATTGTTTATAAACATTTAATATTTTTTAATTCTTTTTATTAAATTTTCTTCTACCAGTTTTTTTCTAGTGGAAAATGTACTCAGAATATTAATAAAATAATTTTTTATAATAAAAAGTCTGTAGAATCCAAGAGTTATTTTGCACGAAAAGGTTTCTTATACAAAATACTAGATTTTTAAACATTTTTCTGATAGAAACATTATTAGATTCTATGGACTTTTCCTTAATGTAAAATTCTCATATTCTGCAAACTGCTTCTTAGAAAATAATTCTTATATTCTTAAAAAAAACATAAGGCCTTTTTGAATAAAAAATTTTTGGATTCTGAACAAGGTCATAGACTGCACAAATAACTTACCAAATATTGTGATAGTATGTGTGCCTTATGCACCTTATAGGATCAAGGGGAATATATATGAGTAAATTTTTAGTATGTATACATCTGGGTATGTGTAAAAATAAAAACAGTTTTTATTTTTACACTAACTTTCATTGTTGTGTGTGTTAGTTTGAGCAGGTGACTTGTGTAGTCTGTTTGCCGCATAAAAGAAAAATTCTGAGACTCTAAGTTTTATCTAAAAAATCTTAGAAATGTCCATAGAATCTATTGTATTCTTTTGAAAAATCCTTTCAATTATTTAAAAAAAAAATTATTCATATCCTTACCTTCTCCTTTGCTAAATCTACTTAACTGACCCACATCTATGATAGATAAGAACTCAATGCTAAAATAGTTTCTAGAAGAATATTTTTGTTAAAATCCACCTAACATGTGTTAAGAATCGAACGTTTCAATGTACAATAACTTCATGGTGAAACACATTCCTCTACATTAATAAATTTTAAAATTTTTGGCATATCTCAATAATGTACTTGGCAGTAAGAAACACTTCAGTGCCAAACGTTGGAGAGTTTTTTGAAAAAAACCTGTTTCCGCCAAATGTTTAACTTCAAACGCGTGCACAGTTTTATGACTACCATAAAAAACTTAAAATCACGCAACGTTCTAGTGGTATTAGTTAACGCGATTCATAAATCTACGAAATATTAGGGCACCCTAATGTACGGCATCACACTGTCTGCTTATTATGATCTAATATTTTGTTTTTAGGTTTTTTATATACATGTAAATATTTATATATTTCCCTTTGGTATTTTGTTGCCACTAATAACCTCTGCAGGAATTTAGCAACATTAAATGTAATGGGGCTGATAACGATACCGCTGCTGATTATTGTATAATATTTATTTTATTTTATTTTTTATTTTCCTTATAAATAACAAGATCTAATAGAAATTTTCATGAAATATATATATATAAAATATTTAATATGCATATAAAACCTTTTAAAGGCTTACAAATATTACAAAAACCATAAGCAATTGTCTTTGTTTTTATAGAAAAAAAAAACTTCCGCAAATAAGTAAAATATTCATATTTATATATTAATAAAGCATCAACAAAGCACCTTTTTCCTAAGAAATAAAACTAGAGAAAAGTTTTCTTTTTTTATATATTTACAAGGAAATAACAACAATTTCTTTGTACTTTGCTATACCCACTTCACACATAGACATAAACAAGGTAATAAGATTACGCAGTCGTAGCAAACGATTTCCTGCCATTTAGAAAAACATCCATTTTACTAAGCATCTAATTTATATTTATACGTCTATGAACCAAACAATAAGAACATAGAACTTATGGGTCAGTAACTTGTTATTTTTATTAAAATTATATATCAAATATTCTCAATATTTTGAGCTTAAAGTTAATGCTGTAATACTCTTTCTTCAAATATCGATAATATTTCTACAATATATTTGGAATTGATATTGCAAAGATATTAAGATTTTGATTTATTGCTTTATTTTGGCGATATAGCACAATAAAATTTAAAGGCGAATCAAGAAATTATGTAGTCAAATAGTTTTGATTTTTACTATAAATAACACTATTAATTAAATAAAATTACTTACCGAAAATTGTTGATCTAGTGATATTATTTCAGAAGTTACAGCAATTTTTGGTTTTTAAAAATTGTAAAATTTAGCAAAATTAACACTAAATATTACTAAATTTTACCGAATTTGATTTTGCTAACTACAAATTCTGAGTATAATAGCTGTGCTTGATTTATAAGAAAACAAATCCGTTAACTAGTTTTTGAGCTAGAGAAATGTTCGTAAAACGTGTCCTAACTGTATTCCGTGTATCCTGGAGTAAAAAATGGTCCCATATTTTGCAAGTAGAGACTTTTAACCTCCCGTGATTTTATCGAAAATGTATGTCAGAGCTTAAAAATATTTTTGGCGATTTTTTAAATATTTTATTTTCTGTTCTAAAAAGTAAATTTTTTCAAATTTATGAAATTTTGATTTAACAACCTTCTCGCTGGAAAATCGTTCGTTGAACAAAAAAAGTTTAAAGGCAGAAAACTAGACTAAATTTGGTTTTCTATACATATCTATTCTAACAAATTCTCTAATTTAATTTCTACAAAAAATAAGTGGAAAACTATTAAAGAAATTGGAGTAGTGAATAATAAAAACAAACATATTAATATCCTATCAAACCCAGATGATATAAATAAAATATTTGTTAATATACCAATGTCTCAAGCGGACCATAGTCATTATATTAACTATCATACGGGCAATCTTCCAGATAGCTTATTTAATTTCGATAGTGTAAGTCAATTAGATGTACTTAAAAGCTGTCTATCCATAAAATCAAACGCTACAGGTATTTATGGCATCCATCCTGCTTTTATAAAAATTATTCTCCCGTCACTTCTACCGATAATTACAAATATATTTAACAAAATAATTATGATAAGCACTTATCCAAAAAGATGGAAGCAGGCTAAAATTCTTCCAATACCAAAAACAGCCACTGAGTTTCGTCCTATAGCTATATTGCCATATCTGTCGAAAGCTTTTGAAAAACTTTTACATTTGCAGATAACTAATTATATTAATCATCATAATTTGTTGACCAATAGACAATCTGGATTTCGGTCCAAACATAGTTGCGTTACTGCACTTACTGATGTGGTTGAAGATCTTAGAAGGGAAATTGACATTGGCTGTGTGGCAATGCTAGTGTTGTTGGATCATTCAAAGGCTTTTGACACCGTTGACCACACTATTTTGCTTCAAAAATTAGAAAAAATAACGAATTTTTCCTCAACATCCACCAAACTAATTGAATCTTACCATTAACAACCTCAATTCTCGGGCCTCTCCTTTTCTCTATTTATGCAAACGATCTTCCTGAACAGTTGCTGCACTGCAACATCAGAATGTATGCAGACGATGTCCAATTGTACATAAGTAATGATGGACAAGGAAACATTGAACAATGTACTGCAAGACTAAATGATGACTTGAAGCGTGTTTCTCATTGGGCAGATGTGAATAGTTTAAGTTTAAATCCTAAAAAATCCAAATGTATAGTTATACATAAAATGACAAATAGAATTATTAAAAATCCTAGTGTTTGTATTAACAACCAACGAATTGAAATCGTTAATAAGGCGAAAAATCTTGGTATAATATTCAATAACACACTCAACTGGTCAGATCACGTAGCGGCTGCCTGTGGCAAAGCATACTTCTTACTCAGAACTCTTTGGCCTATGCAATTTTGCACTCCAATAAAAATAAGGTTGTTGCTTGCTAAAACTTATTTGATACCAACTATAACCTATGGATGTGAGATTTTTGCAAGTTGTGATGGCACTAGCAAATCTAAATTGAACGTTACGTATAACAACATTGCAAGATTCGTTTATGGCCTCAAAAATCGTATTACTAATGGTGATTACCTCAATATAACTCCATACTCTAAGAGAATGTTTGGTGTGTTGTTTAAAGACCTACTGAAAATAAAAAACCTACCCGCGAGCCGTGTCATCTTTTTAATCGTTTGAGTTTTAGTCAACTAAGACGAAATAGAAATTTGGTTCAAATTAGACATCGTACGTTGATATCTGAATGGCAATTTTTTATAGCTGCAATACGTCTTTGGAATAATATTCCTCCAACAATTAAAGAAACCAGCAACGCGTTTAAATTTAAAAGAAAATTGTTTGAATATTTTTCATGATACCATATCTCAATATAAAATTTATTAGTTCATTAAAAACTGTTTAAAAAAAATATATGTTTTATATATTGTTTTTAAAAGAAATTTCTCTTTTTTTGTAATTTTTGTAATTTTATTTTTATTTATTTTTTTTCCGTATGTAATAGTTATTTTATTTTACTTTTGTTAATTGATATTATAACACCATAAGATTTCTACTTTTTAAAACAAATGTTTTGTTGTAGAAGTTACAAAATTAAATAAATAAATAAATAAATAAATAAATAAAGAAATAAATAAATAAATAAATAAATAAATAAATAAATAAAATAAATAAATAAATAAATAAATAAATAAATAAATAAATAAATAAATAAATAAATAAATAAATAAATAAATAAATAAATAAATAAATAAAATAAATAAAAAAATAAATAAATAAATTAAATAAATAAATATCAAGTAATTACTTTTGGGCGGTGTTGGGAATTAGAGGGTCAAAATATCCCTTAAACCCGGAAATATTGAAACAAAACTTCCTTTGATTAGTTTACTCCAATTTTTTTACACTTTCTTTCCCATAGTGAATTCGCTTCTGTATATTAATACTTACATATATCCATAAAGCATATCAGTATAATAAAAACAAAAACAATAATGTCTCCTATTTTTGCAACATTTGCCTGGTAAAATGTGCATGAAATAAAAAAACTAGTAAATGTAGACGGAAATTTCAGTATATATTACCAAAATAACAAACGGAAAAAGTAGGAAATGTTAAAAACAAAACAAAAAAAAAAAATAAAAAAAATAGAAAACCATAGACCATTACAAAGCAAACCAAAGACAACAACAAAAATAAGCTCTTGTTCAGAAAAGCAAAAAATAAACAAACTTTTTTTTAAACCACTTTTTCTACGTTTTTTTTAGAAATTTTACATTTATTTTAAGGAAAAAATTAGAACAGCATCTGTGTTTGTTAAAAGAAAAAGAAAAATTTAGAGAAAAAAAAAGGAAACTAAACACTAATAGAGTGCACATGTACACATATATTTTTAAACATACATGCATGCAAGTGTAAACAATGCCATAGTTTATAAATTCCACAAACCCATTGTATTTAGTTGCACAATTGTGCATATAAGTAAGATTTGTTTAGTATTTTTATTTTTAATTTTCTAAAAAAAAAAACATCTCTATTGCAGCTTTTGGTTATAAAATGGTTATTTCCATAAATAAACAAACAAACAAACAAAAACTGTCAAATTTGCCCAAACTATTGAAACTAAAACATGTTGTCTTTAAGTGGCATTAAAGTCCTTCCGTGTTAAATTATCATGGCAGAAGTGCTTATTATGAATTACCAAGTCATTGTACTTTTAGAAAAAAAATATAATATTTAATATTTCCATGAGAAAAACTTATACATAGATTATTATGCTTGTTTATATGCTATTTTTTACTATTTTACTATTTTTTCATTCCATAGATTTTTAAAACTTTTTCCTATTGAAAAACCATCGAGTCCCATACCTCAAATAAAGCACCACACATTCAATGAATTTGTTCATAAGTTGTTCTTATACACTCACCAAAAAAAGTATGTAGTGAAAACTGAAAATTTTGCTGTTCTTATGGGACATTTTGCTAATTTGAGCCCAGGAGGAATATATTTTGCTAATATTAGTAATACATATCTATTTACGTGTAGTACAAATAAAATAGTAGAAAAAATTGGAAAGCGCTACCAAATTTTATTAAATTGCTGTAAACTCAGTGGATTGAAAAATATAGCAAAATTTTAATTTATTAAATATAATATTATTAATTTGCCCAAACTAACTTAATTATTTTTAGTTACAATTGTTACACTGTAAAGCTGCTCATTTCTTCAGAAATTGCATTTTTTTATCGATCAACATTTTTTATTTTAACATATTTTACACAAAATTAAAAAAAAAAATCGAATGCTATAAAAAGTAATAAACATAAACGAATTTATCATTTTGTTTCCATTTGGTAATTTTTACTTTGAAAAATATTAAAGATTTTTTTTTTGGATTTTAAAGTCAAATTTTAATTATATTAAGGGCTGATTATTTGAACTAAAAAAGATATTAGTGCTATTTTAAGTGGATGTCCTATTTTTTAACATCAGTTGTGTCGGTTGTAAAAAGTGTCTTCACTTCCGATTTAAGTTTGTATATATAAGTTTTAATATATTTATCCTCCTTTATTCGATCTTCAATATTATAATATATTCTTACTTAAAATCGAGTTCAAGATCCTTTTATAAAAAATAATAATAATGATTATTTATTATTTCTTTTCCTCCAATATTTCGTCACCACATTGGGTGACTTCTTCAGGGAAATTATATAATTTTTTTCCAACAACAAAAACTTATATATATTTTTTTTTTTTTATAAAAGGATCTTGAACTCGATTTTAAGTAATAATATATTATAAGTTTTAATTATAATAAATAACATTTCTTTCAATATCCACTTATTTAAAATTAGTATTTTTTTGCTAATTTTAGCAACTCGGTTTTAAAAAATTTGCATAATGATTTCTGAAGTTAGCAACAAATATTTTTTAAATATCGTGTAAAAATTCTCTAATTTTTAAAATACAAATAGCTAAAAAAAATACTAAGTAATATTTTTTTTACTAAAAAATTAGTAGAAAAACAGTAAAGTGGGATTAAGACCGTTTACAAATTTTTATACAAACTTTTTTTTTTTTGAGTGTAGAAAACACCTCATATTTTAAAAACTTGTTTTTGTAAAAAAATCATTATACTTTTAGAAATTTTATCTGCAGAAAAACCCACATCTTTCAAGGAATTTTTCCGATTAAAAAGCCGCCATATTATGAGATATTTTGCAATACAAAAACCATTCAAATCTGAGAGTTTTTGCATATTAAAAATCCCACAAATTCTCAAGTATAGAAAAAGCTTCAGATGTAACATTTCCTAAAGAAACTCTTATATTCTGAAGACTTATTTTACTTAGAAAAACACGTCAGATTCTGGAAACATTTGATAATTTCTTTCTCATGGAAAAACTCTCGGATTATAAAGTAAAAAATGTTGATTTTGAGAAGTTAAAATAGTTGAAAAACCCTGAGCTTCGGATAATTGTACCGCTCAGTTAAAAAAATATTATTAAGAAAAATTTATAAGAAACTTTTTCTGTAGAAATCCTCAAAGATTATGTTATTTAACTTAAAAAAAATCGATATCTCTTTTATAGAAAAAAAAGCCAGAATCTACAGGAAAAAGCGCTGAAAAAACTTGAATTCTCTCGAATTTTTTCTATAGAAAATATCTCCTTGTATTAAGAAAATTAAGCCACTATGAAAAACATTGTGTTATTTAATTCGATGAAAACAAAAAATGAAATACAACTCTCTTATACTCTAAATACAACTACACTCTAATTACAACTCTCATATGAGGGCCCCGGTAGGCTAGTTGGTAGCATGCTAGCTTATCAGTGCGGGGGTCGTGGGTTCGATTCCCACCAGAGGCTCTGGTCTATTTTCGCTACAACGAGCCGAAGGCCTTCCTTGCTAGTGCTCGGTTAGTGAATTAAGATATAATTTGTAATTATATGTTTAATAAATAAATAAAATAAAATTATCTACCATTATGGTAGTAAATTTCAATAAATATTTATTAAATTATAGGAACGAAATTATCTCCATTATTTACATGCTGCATATTGGTTTTAATTTCACTGAATTCCATAACAGTCCACCATTTGTAAATATTTTATTATTCAATAAACATTGGTATAAATAAATATTTGTTATTTTTTTATAAATAAAAGATCTTTAGCTCAATAAAAAATATTACACAAACTATTTTGGTAAAAAAAAAACAAAAATGAATTATATGAATTGTTTTTAGAAACAGAAAACATAAAATTTAACATTCAACAGAAAATAGTCAACTCCTATTGAATGTCTGTAAATTTGTACAGTTTGTTTTTTAAATTATTGATTCAAATAGTTAAAAAATATATTTCTATGAATTTCAATTGATTCTTCATTAAAAAAAAAAAAAATTACGTATTACTTTTTAAATAACCTTTGTCCGGCGGAAGAGGTACAATTGTACCTATTTCGTTTTTGAATTGCAATAACTTTTTTTTTGTTAATACTAGATATCCAAAATTTTCTGACATCTCTAAACTTTTATATACTTTTTAGCCACGGGCCTGTTCTATCATTTGTTTATTAAATAAGAACAGAATAATTTAATTATATAAATAGGAAAAGCCATACATATCGTGTTAAGTATATAAGGGTACAATTGTACCCTTATATACTTAACACGGTATGCCTTTTAACGTTGTAAAATTTTTCCGCTGGACAAAGGATAAACTACAGTCGGTAACGGATAATATATTGTGGGTGTATTTATATCGGTCGTGATGTATTGCTGTCTGCAATTAGAAAATTAACACAAGTGATTTATGTTGGTACACTCACCAAAAAAAGTCAGTAATGGCAACTGAAAATTTTGCTGTTATAACGGGAAATTTTGCTAATTTGAGCTCAGCGAAATTTTTTGCTAATCTGAACAACATCCCAGCAAAAAAAATGGTAGTCATTCCGTGACTATAACTTCTTTCATTGCTTCCTAAACTTCAGTTGACATTCTTTTATGATTTTTTGGTGTTATTCTAAGGCACTTCCAAAAGAATTCATGTGTTCATATTTCAAATGCAGTGATCTAAATATAAACCCGATGTATATCTTAAAATATCACTCTTCATTACTTCTAAAGCATAAGTTATGGTATATCGTATTTTTTTTTTTTTTTTTTTGAATCTAACGCATTTATTTAAATTGAGAAAATAGTTCTGATGAACTTTTTTAATTTTTTTATTAAATCATTTTTTATATTTTAGTTTAAAATTTCATGAGGGTTAGAATTTATGCAGTTTTGCTATTTTTATGAAAGCTTTGAAAAATCAAGAAAAACTGATTTTTTTGACCTTTAATTGATACTAGCAGGCCTGTCATATGCATTTTCTCAGCTTTAAATATTTATGACGACGCAATCTGTGCATTTTTGCATTATGTATTTTATTTAACACTACATCATTTCCAGTTTTAATTCAGAATTTATCAAAATAATTTTGAAATTGTGTAAAAATTATTTCAAATTGCCCAAAAATGTTTTAATATTATGCAAAAATTATTTAAAATTGTTCAAAAATATTTTAAAATTTGTCTAAAAATTTATTAAAATTTTTTAAAAATGTTTTAAGAATGCTTTTTCACTAATGCATAATTATTTATTTGTTTTAATAAAGAGTATTTGTATATCACTGCATAAATTTCGCTTCTTTAAACTTATTTTTCTGCATTCTTATGAATTAAATGTTCATCAAAGCATAAATATTACAAAGTATATGAACATTTTCCACTCCTGCATCAGAATATCTAATCATTGTAGCATCATTGCTTCCTTAGAGTAAAGTATGAGTAATGCTAGTAGCTACATTTGAATACTTCCATCCTATGACACGCTAATGTTAAATTCATCGATGAAACCATCAGAAAAGAAGCGATGCCTTTGCCATAGTAGTGATGCTTTTATTGCTTCTTTGGCAGCTTCATTTTTGCTGGGATATGTCTGCTGACGTGTAGTACAATGATATTAGTAAAAAATCAGTAGCCGCTACTAAATTTTGATAAACTTTTTGTAAAGTGGAATTTAAAATCTGTTGGCTAAAATCATCAAAGAAAAATTAGTAAATTTTATTAATATTAGTACAAAATTTTAAATTTATTTTTTTTTATTGAGCATCAAAAATTTTTTATTTTATTTATTTTTCCAATAAATATTTTAGAAAAAATTAAAAAAAAATCAAAGGCTTAAAAATCTTAAAAATTATTAAAACATAAACGGATTTATTATTTTGTATCAATTTGGTAATTTCTGTATTGAAAAATATTTTAGTCAATTTTTGTTTACTTTTAAGATCAAATATTATTTTTTTTTACGGCAGATTTTAAGAACTAAAAAAACTTTTTAGTGCTCAAATAGTGGATGTTCTATTTTTAGACATGATTCGGTATATTCACTTCCGATCTCTTTTTTAATCTATGTAACATTTTAAGGCAATATAAGTTTGTACGCGTAAGTTTTAATTAGAAATAAAATTTCCTTCAATGTATATTTTTTAAAATTAGTATATTTTAGCAAATCGGTATTCAAAAATTTTTAAAATTATTTCTGAAGTTAGCAACAAAAATTTTTAATTATTCTGTAAAAATTCTGTAATTTGTAAAATATAAATTGCAAAAAGATTTGCTAAATAATTATTTTTTTTTATTAAAAATCAGTATAGAAATAGAAAAGTGGGATTGAAAGCCGTTTTTGTGTGTGTGAATTCCCGAAATCAAATTTGACGATACAGAAAACGTTTTAATAAAACTATAAATAAATGTAATTTTAAATAAACTTTTCGATATCATTTTATAAAATTTGTATTAATGCCTTAAATTTTTAGACATATTCTATAAAATTAACCTTTTGAGTTGTTTCAAAAATTGCCTTTTGTTTTGTAGTTGCCACAACAAAATTATATACAGCTAAAATATGCTTCAAGAGTTGACCTATAACTGCTCTCTTTGGGCTTTTAATACTCCATTTCGTTTTGTTTTTTTTTTTCACTAGCCCAAAAATAAGGTAATGGCTCACTTTACCAAACATTCCTTTACATTACACTTATATTAAAAACAGATATTAAATTGGTCTATTTTAACTACGTTTACTTTGCCAATTCCATCAATTTTAAGTTTACAATTTATTACACTTTTCTCACTTCATATTATGTTGCACTTTTTCATTTCATATTTATGTATTTTTCACAAGTTTTCAAATGATATATAAAATTATATATAAGCAGCGAATAAAGCAAAAATATATATTTTTTTTATTTTGCACTTTAGTTTTAATTCATTCCATTTAAATTATTATAAAATATATTTTTGTACAAAGCCGAATTAAATTGTTCACTTACTCATACTGATAAAATTGAATAGTGTAGTATTTGATAAGGACTTTTTTTATTCATTTGCGTGTGATTTTTTATCATATAATACAAAATACAAGTTATAACAAATTGTAAATAATACATACATAATTATATATCAAAACTTTTATCCATTTTACAGTTAATAATTATACTGAATATAAAACTTCTAATATGTACTTACAGAAAAACAAATACAATCTATTATCAAAAATAATTTAAATTTTTATTGTGTGTACAGCTGTGATATAACTGAATGAGTTTTATTTAAAAAATCTTTATAAAATTCAGTAAAAGTTTATAAAAAAATCTAATCTGATATGAAAAAAAAAATATTCCAATGAGAACTCGAGTCTCCCACCATAACGTCTCTGTATAAGTTTGAAATTTAGTTAAAGCAAACATAGTTGAAAACAAATTAAAACTATTTAAAATATGTAAATGTTGCATGTTAGTGAATTTTAACTACATAAAAGCATATTTTGTTTTCAATGTCCTTTAAAGTTTTTTTTTTTTTTTTTGTACTTTTATATAACAATTAAGTACATTTACAAAAATACAAAACTAACCTTTATTGTTGTTGTTATTGCTGTTGCTAGTATTATTTTATGTTTTTGTCGCTTATATAAATTCTGAGCCATATAATTTTTTGAAATGACAACTGAGTACTGATGATTCTATAGTTTTTTATTTCGGTTGCTCCATTTCATAAAGTTAAAGAAGAACAAAAAAAAAACTGACATTTTTCACATACACATATGCATTTTTAAAATGTTGTTGTGGTATAGCTGGATAAAACAAAAATTACGTTTTTCAAAAAGGTTTGATTTGCTTTTTAGAAATGTAATGTAGCGTATATATTTAATCTGCTTAAGCACACTGGTACACAAAAACAAAGTAGTACATTTTTTATGCAATTGTTTTATAACTTTTTCAGTTTTATTTATTTTTTTTTGCAGCTTAATGTCAAACATTTAATCCGTGTGAAGGTTTTTAAATTTTTTCTTGTTGTTTTTACCGCTTTTTATATTTGAAACATTTAGGTTTTGTTTAGTTAGAACTAGAAAAAATATAATAATAAAATTCGTGAGATTTTAATATTCCATATTGTTTTTTATATTTCTAAAGTATGGGCCAAAAAAAAAAAAAAAAAAATATTAGCTTTTTTCCTATAAATTTTTAATTAATATGAAAACTTATTTTTAATAAATATTTGTATCATAAATAATTAATCCACAAAATACTCGCTTACAAATTCAAATCTACTTAAGTTAATTGATATTTATTTATAAAATCAAAAAATTTTAATTATAATAAATTTATAATATTAAATATTATCATGGTATATAATTAAATTTCTATAAATGGTTTCTTCTTACTTCTACACTTTTAATGGTTTTGCACTTAATTTTAAAACCCATTTTTATTCTCTCATAAATATTTAATAAACGGTGTAGTATTTTAATTTAATTCTGCTGTGTATTGTGATATATTAATTATTTAAATTATGTACAAACATACTGTAAATTAATTATTTAAGATAGTAGCGTTTCAAATTCGGGTTATCGATTAACCGATTAATTGCTTATATTTTGGCGAATGTCGATACAAATAATTTAAATCTCAAATAATTTTTAACCCGATATGGATTTTTTTTATTATTATACCCTTCACCATATATGGTTGGTACTATAGGAATGATTTTCCAGATGGAAATAAAATTGCGTATGTTTTTTACTGTTTTTTCCACCATTTCTGTATCAGCCTAAGAATATTTCGAAAGGAAAAATTTGTAAATTCAAAATTTAAATTATTCTAGAAAAAGATAGCACTGTCTCTTCAAATTTAAGTATACAATTTTATTTTAAATTTTGCTATAACTAAAAGAACAAGAAGTCCTTGATCAGGGAGAGTTTCTAAAAGGAATAAAGAACTGCAATAATTTAACCGCATGACATATATAAACGGAGATTGTAAACATTTGGACTGCAGCATAGTTGCAACATCAACAATTCCCAAACCAGATAGTAAAAGTTAACAGTGGCAGGTCTGTTGAATTTCGTTCATAAATTTCGTAAAAACTGTAAGAATTTTAAGAAATTTTTTGAAAAAAAAATTAATACAGCCTAGTTTATTTAAAAAAAATTTCTCTATAAAATTTCTCTATTCACTCACCAAAAAAAGTCAGTAATGGCAGCTAAAAATGTTGCTGTAAATTGCTGTAAACTCAATGAATTGTAAAATATAGCAAAATTTTAATTTATGAACAAAAATTAAGATGCACAATATTCCTTATTTTTTTTTTTTTTTTTAGATCTACTTGTTACATTTTAACGCTGCGAATTTATTTTGAAATTGCCTTATATTTTATTTATATTTTATTTTATCGAACAACATTTTTTCATGTATTTTTTTTTCAAAAATATTTTAGAAAAAATTAAAAAAAAAAAAATCAATTAAACATAAACGAATTTATCATTTTGATTTAATTTTCTAATTTTTGTTTTGAAAAATATTTTTAGAAATTTTTTTTGAATTTTTAGGTCAAATTTTAATTGTTTTAAAGACTGATTTTTAGAACAAAACAAGTTTTTAATTTTATTTTAGGTGGATGTCTGATTCTGGACTTAGCAACGAAAATTTGTAAATTTTCTCTAAAAGTTCTGTAATTTGTAAAATGTAAATAACAAAAAAATTTTCTAAATAATAATTTTTTTACTACAAGTCATTAAAAAAAACCGTTTACAAATTTTTCCACAAATTTTTTTTTCTGTATGTATTTTCTTTCTAAAAAAAATTCCTTCTGAAAATACTCAATACTTCCAAGGTATGATTCTTTAATATTTCTCAGTATGCTTTAAAGTATTCTACACAAATACTTTAGAAACCAATGCAGTAGACTTAACAAAAAAACATGTCTATGTTTTTTTTAATGATTTATTTTGCAATAAATGATTAATAAATTAATAGGCAATTTTTTCGATTAATCGATCGGATATTCGAATCGATTGATCGGAGTATTATATAATTTTTCGAATAAAACCTTACCGGTTAGGCGAAATGATCAAATAATTGGAAACACTACAAGATATCAAACTACGTTTTGCTATCCAACGTATGAGTAATATTATTACTCATACGCACTGTTGTCTAAACCCCTAAACTAGCTGAAAAAAATATTTTATTAGTATTACTTAGGTTTGTGGGATCTATGAACTCGAAAAAAATTGTTAAAAAAATTAAACACAATTTACTAAGAAAATACGATGGGGTCTCGCTATTACGAAATTCGTTTTTATAGTGTTTTCTTATAAATGAAATAAATATGAGACAGTTTTCCGTAAATCTATAGGAAAATATTATTTTTACATTAAACTAAAATCAGTTTCCTTTAAAAGGCACAGTTTAGTTCAACTATTACAAACAAAATATATTTAAAAATTTTGATATAAAACAAAGGAGTTTGTGTGTTTTTCCCCAACCGCTACCATATATGAAGAGTGTATATATAAGTTTGTGATTCCATAATTGTACGAGTAATTACAAACATATAAAAAAAACTTTCTAATTTAAAATCTAAGATCGAATTCCAAAAACCAACTTTAGCAATTTTTCTAAAGAACTTGCAAATCATTTATAAAAAGAATTGGAAATAACCTCTAACTTATTCTTGATGGAGTAAAATTTAAAGTGGCAAATCTTTTCCCCCAAAAATCACTCCCTACATTTTCGAGGTGGCCCAAAAATCAAAGCAATTCAGTCTAAGAGCTTTTTTATTAAATTTTCAAATAACAAAATCGGAAAGTTTAGCTTAAAATACTTTACTTGAAAAGACAAATCTCATATTTTTATCAGGCTGCTAAAATTTTTTCTCTGGAAAATCTTATTGATTTAAAGAACTTTTTTCTACAAAAAAATTCTTAAAAGAAAATGTTTTAATATATAAAGGCTTTAAGCTTCTTTCAGACTTTTCTTCTGGGAATCCCTTTGAGCTCTGATCATTCAGAAACCTTGTATGTATATAGGACAAACTCAGGGTTTTATATAGCAAAGAGTTCTGAGACTTTTAAGGAATTTCGGCAGCAAGACGTTTTAAAAATCTAAAAGTTTTCTTTAGAAGAAGGTTCTAAAAAATTGAGAATTCTGAGGGTTTTTCTATATCAAACAATTATAATAGTTTAAAATATTTTTCTATCGAAAACAGTGCACAGTGTTTTCTTATATATTGTGGATTTTTAATGGGAAAAAGTTATTAGAATCTGGATAAAACTTTTCAAAATCTAAAGAGTTCTCTATATGAAAATGTTATTTTAATATGAGTGAACTATACACAAAACTACAGTCATAATATTATTAATTTTCTATAAGAAATTAACCTCGGTACCCATGGGGGGTTTTCTATAAAAGAAATTTATCACAATATGATAAATTTTTGATTTTTACCATACACTCAGAAAAAAAAGTTAGAAGAAAAATTTGTAAACGGTTTTCGATCCCACTTTAATATATACATATTGCTATTTACATTTTACAAATTACAGAATTTTCACAGAATATTTACAATTTTTTTTTCTAATTTCAGAGATAATTTTACAAATTTCTGAAAACCGATTTGCCAAAAAAAATACTAATTTTAAAAAAGTGGATATTGAAGGAAATGTTATGTCTGATTAAAACTTACACCTACAAACTAAAATTTCCTTAAAATGTTACATAGAAAAAAAGTGATCGGAAGTGAAGATACCGAATCATGTCTAAAAATAGGACATCCACTTCAAATAGCACTAAAAGGTATTTTTACTTCTAAAAATCAGCCTTAAAACATTTAAAATTTGACCTTAAAATTAGAAAAAAATACTGAAATAATTTTCAAAAAAGAAATTATCAAATTAAAACAAAATGATAAATTCGTTTATGTTTTTACAATTTTTAAGCCTATAATTTTTTTTTAATTTTGTCCAAAATATTTTTTGAAAAAATAGAAAAATTTTGATGCTCAATAAAAGAAATAAATTTAAAATTTTTTACTGATATTAAAAATGTTTAGTAATTTTTTGCTGATTTTAGCAAATCAATTTTAATTTCCACTTTACAAAAAGCTAACTAAAACGGACATGTGTTGCTAAGATTAGCAAAAAAAAATACCGCTGGGCTCAAATCAGCAAAATTTCCCGTAATAACAGCAAAATTTTCAGTTGGCATTACAAACTTTTTTGGTGAGTGTAGATTTTAAAAATTTTGAATTACAGAAAAGGCTTAAGGTTCTAAATACTTAAGGTTCTAATATTCTCAGGTAATGTGTCCTAATCCGTGTACAAAACCCTTAAGTTTCTGCGATGTTTTATTTGTAGAAAAGTTTCAGTTTGTTTAACCTTAAAGAAAAGTATTAAATTCTGAAAATATATTATTTAGATGCGATTTTTTAAAACTTTTAGCTTATAAAGGGCAAAAACTTTTTAAGCTTAAAAAGGTTCTAAACAAAATACAATAAAAAATCCTAAAATTTTAGGTACTTTTGCAAAAAAAAAAATACCCCTTAAATTCTGTTTTAACTATGATCTATTTCTAAGGTTTTACATTTTTTTACTTTATCTGTTCAGTTTTAATTCTACTTAATAATAAAAAAAATAAAAACCTGGCAACAATATTATATTTAATTTAAAAAGTAATTTTAAAAACATTATTGGTTCTAATTTAATATTTATAAATTCGCTCAGGTTGGGGCACCCTTTTTATATTTCTCTAATACAATACCTAGGGCTAGATAATATGACAGTATGTAATAACTAAAATTCGTTTGGCAACAAATTCGTTTAACACTATTAATTTTCTATAAATTTTCTGGTAAAAACTGACATTTTATATTTATTCGGTTTGTTTTTTTTCGAATTTTACATAAATATTCCATACAAATTTAAGTAGATATAGACCTGCTAAGTAGTTATAGATATAGATACTATGCTAAATTCTTCCAAGTTTTAGACATTTTTTGCTTTTCTCTTAGACAAAATATTTGTCATAAAAATATTTGAAATTTTTGTATTTTTAATTTGATAAAATATTAAAAACAATTAAAGCTAACAAATGAATTAAGTAAAGATAGAGCAGGGCAAACAATACTAATTCTCTATTTTGCGTTCCCGCTAGGTCCATATACGAAAACAGCTTTCGTACAAAGGCGGCCCCCAAATAATCAAATTCTATTTGTTTACAAAATATAAAAAAAGTCAGGTAAGTAGGCAAAGTGGTTTTTTACAAGTATTTATAAATATAGATATAAAATTATAAAAAAACAAATCAATTTTTGATTTTTTTAAATTACATTTTGAAGCCATCAAAGTTAGAATAATTTTTTTTGTTAATGAAAAAACAGTTTAATTAAAAAAAAAAACAAACTACAAAAATTGTTTTTTTTTTCTAAATATTTTTCAGTTAAATATTAAACACCATTTTAAAGGGTAAAGTGGGTTTAGAAGACGCCAAAAACGTATTTTCACTAAATAACATGTACTTTGTGACACTTTTATTAAAAATTTTAAAAAATCAGCCATTGGGACATCATTTAACTTGACCTCTCAAAAAAGTTATTTTTGCGTAGTCGGGATTCCTCATGTCTGGTTCATCAGAAATTAAGGGAAAAAAATTTGTTCAATTACTAGATGTATAAAGCTTGTGCTTGAAAGAAGGAAAAAATTCAATTAGAATTTTTCTCTGAGTTATGAAAATAAAATTAATTGTTTTTCACAACTTTTTGAGAAATTACAAGGGCGGGTCCAATAACTTGGTAGTCAATAATTTTTATTTATGATTTGCTAAATAGTTGCATAGATTGTGAATATTTATTCAATTTAATACATTTTAATGTTTAGTGTTATATGTTAAGATCAAATGATTTATTTTATATTCCTGCTCATAGAGCCTTAAATAATTTAAATAATTTATATAAGCTTGCAAAATTAGACTTTTGTTATTTTAAGATTTCTTTAAATTTTTTTTTTAAATCATATTTAAATAACTTTGTTTTAAGTAACATCCTTGTATCTAGCCTGAAAGGATTTTATTTCAATAGGCTTAAATAAATATATAAATAAATATTAGCCGACCTAACAAGGAAAACACAAGAAAATTTTAGAAAATTTCCTTGAATTCTCACCATCATCTTCTTTCAGCTAGGTTAACTTTTCCCATTGACATTCAATATCTTTGATACCCTCTTTATAGTAACAAAGGTCCAGCTTCTTAAAAGTACCATCCTCCGCACATATTTTAACAACGAGTAATTTTTCAAGTTTGGAAATATAAAATAATACGAGGGAGCAAAATCTGGCGAATAAAGTACGTGATGAAGCAATTCGCAATTTTGGCCAATTTTATCGATGTGATCAATTTTTCCCATGGTTACAAAATTACTGAAATCGTTTATATTTGATAACTCCAAAAAAAATATTACTAAAAACATGAAACTTATAAAATATGTTTTTTTAATGTTGGCACTTTTAACCAAAGTAATTTTTTTTCAAATTACTGCCACCACCCAGCATCCGATCGGAACCAATCATTTTTACATAGGGGTGTCATAGGGTGGAAGTTTCTTTTATGATCCTTTTTCATTGCATCCAAAGCAGTTCTTAGGGTTTAGTGAAAAATTAGATTTTTTGATATTATTAAATAAATTTAAAATTTTGAATTTTAATTTAAACAGATCATCCGATTACTCATGGATTAGCCTGATGTTCACAATGTCCCAGTAGCTTCTACTTGGGAATTTAATTGACATTTTTGTTGTTGCTGTTGTTTGAGTTTGACTATTGAATAAATTAAAACGAGATATTGAGGCCGAGTTTTTAGGATGTAGATTATCTTTAAACACAGTTAATTGCAGTTTGTATCTAGAAAACTACTTTTGCTATTTTTTTATTTTGTTTTATTTCAATGGACACCAAAATTCTATGCAAAGAAAATTAGTTCCGACAAATTTATGTTAATAAACTTGGAAATGGCTGGCTAAATTAATTTTCGGTTTAACAAACCAAGTTTAACTGTTATCCCAAAAAACCTCAAAAAAACCTCAGCCTCAGTAATCGAGCTTTATTTGTTAAATTACTTTTTTCGAAATTCTTGCAATTCTTACTATAATTTTTATTTACTTGATAACTACGGTTTTTAAGAATTTTAAATCTGGTACATTGTATGTTAGAAACTGATACAAATTTCAAACCTGACAACTAACTAAAGTTTAGTACTTAACCATAACTGTTAATGTCAAATTTACATATAAATATATGAGCTTAATGTTCAACCTTGCTTTTTGCAATCATAAATTTAAAAAGTGTTAATTTAAAAAATGTATTTTCAGTCTGGTTCGAGATCAATGTTTTTTTTTAATGAAAAATTTTTTTTAGTTTTATTTAGTAATCATATATACAGAAAAAGTTATTAGACATAAGCTGAATGGAATGCATTTCCTGATCTGCTACAACCTTCAACAACATTCTTTGTGCCCTTTGAAGTGCTGATTGTAATTATCTCTATTTAAATCACAAATCAAAGGAAAAAGCTATTTTATGCTAATATACAGTTGATTTGCATTCCATTCAGCTTGTGTCTAATAACTTTTTCTTTGTATTCTCCATAATTACAAAATAAAAATATGAAAAAAAAATTGATTTGGAAAAAAAGATTCTGAAATTTGTAAATGATACTATTCATAGTAGGATTTTAGATCATATAATCATATTATTTTGTCTTATATAAATTGTTTTATTGCAAAGAAACATGAAAATTTTTTTTAGTAAATTATAACAACACTCAATATAAAATAGACAATCATCAATAAGCAATGACCAAAGGGGAAAGCGTGGAATTTTTCAATTTTTATTCTCAATAATTTACTAATACAAATTTTCATGTTTCTTTGCAATAAAACAATTTATAACAAAAAAACGAATATGCTTATATGATCTAAAATCCTACTAACAAACTCAGAAAAATAAGTTAGTAGAAAAATTTGTAAACGGTTTTCAATCCCACTTTACTATTTTTGTACTGATTTTTAGTAAAAACATTATTATTTAGCAAATCTTTTTGCTATTTACATTTTACAAATTACAGAATTTTTACAGAATATCTACAAATTTTCGTTGCTAATTTCAGAAATCATTTTACAAATTTTTCAAAACCGATTTGCTAAAATAAGCAAAAAAAAATTACTAATTTTAAAAAAGTCGATACTGAAGGAAATGTTATTTCTAATAATTTAAACTTATACATACAAACTTAAATTGCCCTAAAATGTTACATAGAATTAAAAAAGTGATCGGAAGTGAAGATACCGACTCATGTCTAAAAAGAGGACATCCACTTAAAATAGCACTAAAAAGGGTTTTTTAGTTCTAAAAATCAGCCCTAAAAACAATTAAATTTAACCTTAAAAGTAAAAAAAAAAATTGACTAAAATATTTTTCAAAATAGAAATTACCAAATTAAAACAAAATGATAAATTCGTTTATGTTTTAACAATTTTTAAGATTTTTAAGCCTTTGATTTTTTTTTAATTTTGTATAAAACATCTTTTAAAAAATATAATCAAAATTTTGGATGCTCGATAAAACAAATAAATTTTAAATTTTGTACTAATATTAATAGTATTAAGAAATTTTTTTTGCTGATTTTAGCAAACAGATTTTAAATTCCACTTTACAAAAAGTCTACTAAAATTTAGTAGCGGCTACTAATTTTTCTACTAATTTCATTGTACTACACGTCAGCAGACATGTGTTGCTAAGATTAGCAAGAAATACCGCTGGGCTCAAATTAGCAGAATTTCCCGTAATAACAGCAACATTTTCAGTTGCCATTACAGACTTTTTTTGGTGAGTGCACTATTCATTTAAAAAATGCAGTACCCAGGTGAAAGTATTCATATATGGTCATATATGGCTACATATATGGGTTCATATATTATTCAGTATATGCTCGGATCCGAAATTTGAGGGTATATGGTCATATATGAGTACTTTTTCTATATCCCGGTATATTAAAAATGCTTTTTTTTTATTTTTTAATAAAAATATTGCTTTCTTTATTAAAATTAAATAAAGTAACATTAAATCAACATTAAATTCAAGAGAAAAAGGAATATTTACATGTAATAAATTTAAGGTAAAAAAACACACATAAATTGTGGGAAAAGACTACCAATATTATTTTAAGATTATAGTATCTTCATTCTTGTTATTATTAAAAAGTATGAAAATAGTATAAATAAATAAAAAAAAATAAACCACAAAGTATGAATTGTTACATTAAATGAAGAGTTCTTGTACTATAATATAAAAAAATTATATTGGTAGTTTTTTCCAAAAATTTGTGAGTGTTTTTTTACTTTAAATTTAACACATTATTCTCTTCAAAACTACTGATGATTTTAAAATTATAAAAATTGATGATATATAAAGTATTAACCACATAATTCAAATTGAAAATTATTTATGTACGCCATTAAACACATATAACACAGTGGTTTAAGAGCATGTAATAAAAATAATAACATTTGAAATCATAAAATTCCGTTTCTTTATTAACTCTTTATTATTGTCGTCGGCAAAAGTTTATTTAAAATTCGAAATATATTTTCGTTTATTAATAAAAAATTTTTATTTAATTTTTTATTAGAAATTTCGTTTATATTTCTTCAATAAGAAAGATTTTGAAATTTGTATTATTGATCTCAATACTTTTTTTTTTTTTTTTTTTTTGGTTACGTATAAGGATAAAAACGACTGAAAATTATAAATAGTCTTAAGACCCAACTACATTTGGCTTAATTGACTTAAGCTTTGTTTTGGTATCAAACAAAATTTTGGAAATACAAATTCCAGGTAATAAGTATTCAAGCTTAAGGTCTTTTTTTACTTGATAAATGTATTAGAAGATTATCTATTAAACCAAAGATTATAACGAAATATGTAGATGATTTATTTTGTATTATTTCAGAATGTGAAATAGAAAATATTTTAAACATATTTAATTCATATCACCAGGATATTAAATTTACAATTGAAAGGGAATGTGGTCGTAAACTTCAATATTTAGACACATTAGTAATAAGAAAGGAGAATAACTTGTTAGTAGATTGGTACCAAAAACCAATTTCTTCGGGTAGAATTATTAATTATTATTCAAAACATCCGAGAAGGGTTATTATAAATACTGCCAAAAATCTTATAGATAAAGTTTTAAATATTAGTGATATAGTTTTTCATAGAAAAAATAAAATAAGAATAAGAAATATTTTAGAGGATAATAATTTTCCAAGGGAATTGATTTATAAATTGATTGGTCAGTACAACGGACAGAGGGAAGGCAGTGTGAATATAGTTACTGAACCTTAGATTTACAAATCATTAACTTATGTACCAATAATTTCTGAACGATTAGAAAATTCTAATATTTATGATATCAATAATTATAGGATGGCTCATAGAACATATAATACATTAGATAGATTATTTATTAAAATGAAAAATATGACAGAGAAATTAGATAAATCTAATATTATTTTAATCTAATATTTTAATTTTAAAAAATTTTGTATATAACGCAAATACAATACCTAGTATAAGTCACTTAATCTAATTACGTTTCTGCCTTTATGTTCAGTTAAGAATTCAAACTGTATCTTAATTCGGTATAACAAAGGTTTAAATTTTCCTCATATATGACAATATCTGATAAAAATTAAAATATATTACCCCATATATGGAATAATATGTGTACTTATATATCGTATATGAAGCAATATATATGGACCAACATATGCAATATATTACCATATATGGATTCATATATTACCATATATGAACTTCATCATTAAATGTATTGGACCATATATGCTTCCATACACGACATATATGTTCATATATGCTCATATATGAAAACATATGTGATCATATATAAAGCCATATATGATGATATATGACTATATATGAACATTTTCACCTGGGTAGTGTTAATTTTATTCAGAATCACATATTTGAAATTGTGAAAAAGAACTACTTTGGATAATCAGTACTAAATGATGCTTTGGAATAAATAAAAAATTAGTTCCTTAAGAATCACTTCCATTTATATTTGCTGGGCATCTACACTGTGGTGCAAAATTATAGCCGCATGTACTTTTTACCAGTTTTGTGCATTTACATAAAAAATTGCAGAAATCTGTGTATGACATCTGAAAGACCTTGAAAAATAATAACAAAAACAACAAACAAATATTTGTTTTAGTATATAAAAAAACAGTTACAACAAATTCTTAGTTTTTTTGTTGGTGCATAATTATAGCCGCAGATTATAAAAACAATTTACTCAGCTAACGGTTAAGCCAGTTTTAGTTTTTTTTTCTTTTATTCTTATTTGCTTTGATTATTTATTATTCGCTAATTTGCAAATAATAAATAATTTGATAATTTTCGAAATGCCACGCGGTTGTTATTTGTCCGATATTGAAAAAGGCAAAATTTCTGCTTTTCAAGAAGAAGGCGTTAGTTTTCGAGGAATTGCTCGGAGAATAAAGCGATCTGAAAAGGTGGTACGCAATTTTTTAAAAAATCCTTCAAATTACGGACAAAAGAAAAAAAATGCTGGACGAAAACCCAAACTTTCAGGTCGTAATAAACGCAAGATTATCAGAAGCGCTAGCAACTCCACGAAAAATGCCAAACAAATTGCACACGAATGTGATTTAAATGTGTCCCGTTGGACTGTAAATCGTGTGCTAAAGCAGTCTTCAGTTATTGCCGACAATTTGATATTATTAAGTTAAAGATAAAAAATGCCGAAAATTTGGGTGCGGCTATAATATTGCACCACAGTGTATACCTCAGGTCGGCTTATTTTGGAATCGCCCTCGTATGACTACCGATTTAAAAAAAAAAACAAAAAATAATTAAACTTCCATCATCGATTCCGGAATCAATATGTCAAGAACCTGCTGCAGCGGTAATCCAGTTATCATTTTGCTCTTAGCTGGGACCAGTATACATTTTTAAAACTACGTTACGTCAAACGTCTTACGACTGTTTTTTCTTTTTTCAATGAATTAAGCAATGATTGAAAATAATTAACAAAATTGATTGAATATAATGAAAAATTAGATGTTCTTTTTTTTATTGTATTTTCGTTGTGTATTTCGAGTTGTTTGTGTCTGCTTTATTACTTAGAAATGAATTGTCTTAGTAATCTGAAATTCTCAAAAAGAAACAAATTCTTAACACCATTTTGACCTTTTATATTCACAAGTTGGTACAAAGAACCCAAGACAGGTAAACCTTATATATATTTTTTTTTATTTCTTTAACAATTAAAAGTACCGCATGCCTTAGTGCTCACTCAATTTCAATTATTTGATAATCTTTTTATTTTCATTTCTTTATTAGTTATCTCTCAAAACTGGAAAATAGTTTGTTAAATCTGATTAATTGATATAAGTTTTAATTTTTTTTTATTTTATTTAAATTTGTTATCTTCTTAAGCTGTTTAAAAAGTTTTAAATTTTATCATTTCATCTCTTTGTTTTAGGGTTTTTTTTTTCTTTTAAGTTGCACTCAACATAAGATAATTTGTTATGCACACAACCAAGTTTGGTTAATATCCGTTCTAATTGTTTCACAACTGCACTTGACTAGAGGACAAAGCAAACATTTAAGATATACTTTTTGCTTTTTTAGTATTTATATTTCAACACATAATTTTTTTTATGCTTTGCTTTAAAACCACATTATTTTTATTTGTTTTACAAAACTATAAGAATTTTCTAAAAACAAGTAACCATTAGAGCAGATAGCATTCAATGCCAGCAACATAATACTCAATATAATTTTATGCATACTTAAGCATATTTAGCGTAAAATATCTTTCTAAAAGAAAGATACACTTGGCTTGAGTAGTAAAAAAAAAAACAACCATTAGTAGTAAATCACATGCTTTTTTACAAACTAAACCACTAATACTAGATATTGAATAAAGTGCACTTGTAACATTTTTTTTTAAACTGATTTTTTTACCTTGCACTTGCTGGGTTGCCATAAAACGTGTTGGTTTTTTTTTTTGCACATATATTTTGTAAATTTCTTTTACTATATATTTTTTTTTTTCATTTGCTCAATGAAAAATCACTTAAGTGTAGTTAAGACTATATGTTCACATATACATAAATATATATTATTTTTTTTTTATTATTTTTCCTTTAAACTAACGAAACCATTTATAATAATACTTTATTCTTCAAGCAACGTTGTTTTCTTTCCTATGCATTTAAATGTTATTGAAGGTGTAACATTTTACTTCCGGTACAGGTTATATTGTAATGTAACATTACAACACTTCTTAACATACACTTACACTAACACACACACATATGCATTTATAATGTACTACTAGTAGATTTTTTACATTATTATGTACTTATGTTTGCTTATTCTTGCAAATATAAATGAAGGTGTGTGTTTTTTTTTGTACTCACACTCACACACATATTTGTACTTGAATACACTTTAATGTGTGCTGTAATTTTTATTTTTTATTTTTTTACTATTTTTATTATTATATGCCACTGTTGGTTTGTATGTATGAGTATAAGGTAATTATCCTTGGTGTAACCTTACACCCATCATTAACACTTTAATTGTTATAATTATTACAATCTATTTTTTTTCTATTTTGTTTACCATTAACTGCACTTATACATTGTAATTTATTAATTATATATAAATTTTTTAGTTGTTATAATGATTTTTTATTTTATCTAAAGTTATAGACATTTGAAACGCATTAATATCTATTATCAGTATATACGCGTTCTTACCGATAATGACCACGTTGTCTTTAAAACTGCTTTTACTTATCCCATGAAACCTTATTTTATATCTAATACTGTATTGTTAATATATTTTTCATTCAACAACCCTTAGAACGGTTTTATCGACATTTGGTATAACAGTTATCTCTGTTTTAATACATAATTCTCTCTTTTAACACAAATCATACTCTATATTTGTTGTGTTACATATACACTCTTAACTGTAATAAAACTCGTATTGTTTAAACGCACTACTAAATATTTATTTGTCTGATTTAATTTATAAATTGTATGCCAAAATGGATCCAAATTAAGCTATAAATATTGTATGAGTTAAGCTTCTTTAAAAAAAATTTCATCCCAGCAAAAACAAACACAGTGCAACAAGAAAAAATTGCCTCAATGGTTTGAACGCAGTATGAAAGTATACCATTATAAGAATAAAATCCCCAAGGAGTTTGGTAAAGTTGGTTCGAAAAACAAAGTTATGGCTTCTTGAAGTTTGTCATTTAAACTATGAGTAATTTAAAATGAGTACATTAAAAATTTAATTTTTTCTTTATTTATCCCTTTTTTAATTTATTTTTGTGTTTTCTTTTAAAAAAGGAGCACTACTAATATATTTTTTTAATTATACACTAAAAAAAATAGTAAAAAAATTTAAATTTTTATTTTCTTTATTTTTATGTAATTTTTCCCAACAATTTATTTTGAGTGTAAATTTGTTTTTACTTAAGTGATTAGTTGAATGTAGGTATATTTTAGAGAAATTTTTAAAGTTCTTAAGCAAATTCTTATAAAGGAATTATTTATAGACCATCTGAATATTTTATTTTTTATAAAATTAATGCTAACCTTTTGTTTCTTTTAAAAATTAATGCATGTTCATTAATTTTAGTAAAATTTCAGAGTACCGTTGGTGGTTTTTTAAATAAAATTTATTATCATTATTTTGTCACAAATACTCTTTGGTTTTAGTATAAAAAAAGCAATAACATTATTTATAAAATTCACTACCTGCAATTGTGAAAGAATTGTTAGTTAAAAACACTAAAATGTTTGTATAAAACAAACCAATAAGTAAATTCCATAGTCGTTACTGTCTTTTAATTAGGCTTAACTTTTGTTTATGTTTTTTCATGCCTTTTAAGGGGGAGACTGAATTGACTGCCTTAAAGTTACAATATTATTTTAATGTGCTTCCTTGTTTCGGTTTTATAGTTAACTAAGTTAAGTATATGTTATATGTATTTTTCTTAAATTTGGTGGGAAAATTATATATTTTTGAACTTTAGAAAAATTTGTTATTGTATCTAAGTAATCGAGTGCTATTTTATTTGTCCCTTCGACTTTTAAAAAAGTCTGAAAAAAATATGTATTTAAATTTTAATTTTTTTTTTTATTTTAGTTTTTTTTTAACAATATGTCAACAACAAAAGTTCAGCTCAATTGAACTCACATCTTAAAAACTTAAGAAGTGCTTAAACATCAATATTAATATAAAATTAATCTAATTTAAAATCGTCTGAGCGCCCCGGTAGGCTAGTTGGTAGCGTGCTAACTTATCAGTGCGGGGGTCGTGGGTTCGATTCCCACCAGAGGCTCTGGTCTGTTTTCGCTACAACGAGCCGATGGCCTTTGTTGCTAGTGCTCGGTAAGGGTATTAGGATATAATTTGTAATTATATGATTAATATAAACAAATAAATAATAATAAAATCGTCTCTAAAACTTTAAGTAATAATTTTATTTTAACTTTAAACTTAAAACTTTTTTTCATAAGATTTCTTGTTTTTTTTTATCGAAAAACATGTTTATGTATAACAACGAAAAAAATAAAAATTTTAATTTTTTTACTAAAATTTTTTTTGAGTGTATAATAAAAAAAAGTTTTAATTGTGTTATTTTGTGAAAAAAAAACAAAAATATATTTTGAAGCAATGGAAGCAAAAAAAAAATAATAATTTTTATTATTAACTCATGGTGGAAAATTGGTCAAAAATGACCATGTTCAAGAAGTCATAACTTTTTTTTCGAACTTTAACAAACCCCTTGGCAATTTTGTCTTTCTTATGGTCTACTTTCATCCTGTGTTCAAATAATAGAGGCAATTTTCAATGACCCAAAATTTGTTGCACAGTGTAATGAGTGCCTAGCAAAATAAATGGAAGTGATTCTTAAGGAATTAATTTTTCATTGATTCCAAAGTATCGTTTAGTTCTGATTTTCCTTTTCTAAGGCAGTTCTTTTTAACAACTTCCAGAAATGTGATTTTTAATGAAATTTAACACTTTTCAAATCTATCACCTAATCTATAACCAAAGCTTTACATTAATCATAGATATTTCTGTACAAATTTGATATTTATAACTATAGTTTAAGTGATTTGTTTAAATTTTTAACTTACAATTTACCAGATTATAAGTTCTTAAAATCGTAGTAATTATTGCTACAACAAGTTAAAAATTTATTGTAATAAAAATTTAAAGGATTTCGAATAAAGTAGTTTAACAAATAAGGCCCGATTACTGAACCAATAACCCGTTATAACTTAACCAACAGTAAAATTCAAACTTTATATGGAAAACAAAAACAAATGTATCAGTTAAATTCCCAGGTAGACTCTAAAGGGAGATTTGGAAAATCAGGCTACAGCCTGATTACTGATGTCCTATTAAAATCTAAATTACAAATTCAAAATTTATTTGGGAACATCGAAAGATCTAATTTTTTACTAAACCATAAGAAGGGCTTTTGATGTAATGAAAAAGGATCACACCCCTATGTAAAAATTATTGGTTCCGATCCAAGTTTTCACAACACCGAAATCAAAATCACTGCTTCTTTTTCTCTTCTTTTACTACTTTTTTTTTTGTTCTGTGTGTAGTAATCTTAACTCAAAGATATTAACATGTTACTCTTTATATTATGATATACTTCTAACATTTTTATTCAGGATATCCCAAAAGATAATGAGCTATAGAACCAGACCAGTTTTCCCCTAAAAGCGTGGTTTTTTAAGAGTGTCACAACTTTGAGTTGGCTTTACTTTACTTGACAACCCATTTAACAGCTGATAGTTGCTTTTTGTTTAGTTTGCCTTGAAATTTCACTATGAATCGACTTACACCAGAGCAACGCGTACAAATTGTTGAAATTTTTAATCAAAATAATTTTTCTATTCGTCAAACTCATCGTGCACTTCTTCCATTTTATGGCGTACATATTCGAAGAACAATAGATCGTTTTTGGACCACATTTACTCTTACTAATAATGTGCTTTTGTCGAAACACCATTACATCCAAAGAAAATTACTCTTTGGTGCGCTTTATGGGCTGGATAATGGTGAGAATGTTACTGTCAATGGTGAACGGTATAAAAACATGATTCGAAATTTTTTCGTACCTCATTTACGTGGCATCAATCTTGCTTAAATGTGGTTCCAACAGGACGGAGCCACATGCCACACAGCGGGCGCTATAATTGATTTACTCAAAGAAACTTTTGATGAAAAAATAAATTCACGTAATGGCTCAATTAATTGTGCACCTGGAAATCAACATTCGAAGAGTTATCGGCGAAATATGGCCGCAAATGCTGCGTAAAGTTGTTGAAAATAAGTGTTCCAGATTGCGCCTTCTACGCGCCAGCGGTGGCGCTCACATGGCAGAAATCATATTTAAACATTAATTTTATAAAATTTTCTTTCCAATAAAGTCCGTTTCATTGATATTACAAATATATTTTCTTGTTTTATTATGATTTTAATTTGTGTCACTCTATAAAAACACCCTTTATAACGGTGCAGGTCCCAATTCCCTAGTAACCGCTTGTTTCCCGCAGGGTAATGGCACGAACGTAAAGGGTAATGGCAAGGATATGTTTTTTTGTTTTTTTTTAATAATAAAATTAACCCTTTAAATAAATGTTCTATTTTCAAATTAAATATTTTTGCCTTGAGTAGTGTTTTACGTCCACTTTTTTGTTTCAATTTTCTCTTTATTCAATCGCTCCCAAATTTATTCCTACTCCATTTCATACCATTTCGCTCCTTTTATTTAGTGTATCAACTCTTATCATCATCCGTTTCATTCCATATCATTAGCTTGTCTAGTGTTGCAATTTCACCGTGCTATTTTATTTTCGTTTTCTAAATACAGTGTTTCAATTTAACTCGTTCTTAACCCTTTGAGACTAAGACTTTGAAATTCCTCGAAAGCTAATCAGGCCTCGGAAAAGGTAATTTATATATGTAAAAAATAATGTTGTTAGGTATCGAACACAGTATACAAATTCATTAACTAGTTTTGAAAATATTTGAACTTGTCTGAAGAAACACCTAATCTCATAATTGCGAGAATGGGTGTCAAAGGTTTAAAGCTCAGCTTTCTAACCACAGTGGTTTGGATACACTGTCAATCCGTTTTAAATCTTTAATCCCGTTTTATCGCTATGTTGCTGGCAAATATTCCAAATAACACATATTTAAAAAATCACGTTTAGAGCCAATGCTTTTTTGCAGCCAGTTAAAGGGGACACTTTTGTCTTTTGGAACTCGAAACTTGAGAAACTGGCGAAACTTCCAAATAGTACCTTACTCATTAGCCCGTTATGAGGTTAACATATAATGTAAATTTCAGGTTTATAGCGTAACCAGTATGGACGGTCCGCAGAGGGGGATATTTTTCGTTTTGTGAACCCCTTTCTTCCTATGTTATTGGCAAAAATTCTTTGAAATGTTTTATCGTATTACATAATTAGGACATGATTTTGGGAATACAAGTTTCACATTTCAGGAAGACTTTCCCCTATTTGCACCGCCCCGTACACAAAGAAAACAAATTAATTGTAAGAACCGAATTTCTTGCCAACCGAATGGTTTGGTTGGAGCCACCGATATATTTGTTTCTTCCATCGAAATTCGGTTTATGCAACAGAATCCCGGTTGAAACCAAATATTTCAAATGTATCAGAAAAACATTTGGTTGGAACAACTAAATAATGGCCTTTGTTGCTAGTGTTCGGTTAATCGATATAATTTGTAATTATATGATTAATATAAATAAGAAAAAATATTTAAATGTTTATTTTTTTACATCTTAAACACATATTCTAAATACATATGTTTTTCAAATATACATATGTTTTATGTGTCATATGTATGAAAGATAGATTCAACAATCTTCACGTATGAAATTTTTATTGCGTGTATCTTCAGTGTTATTTTTTATATATTTAGGCCAACTGCGACTTCTACCTCTTGTTGCGACCTTTTCTCATCTTTCTAGTAGCACTTTAAAAAAACTTCTTAGTCTTTTAGACCAAAAATTAAGCCAATTTCGGAAACCCTGTTCTGAAGTAAAGCGTAATCCAGTGAGAGCGTTTTGCATGGCTCGAAACAAATAGTAGTCGGACGGGACAATATGTGAACTATCTTCTAAATAGCTTTTAACCGGTCTTGCAAAATTTGGCCGAGAGTTGTCGTAATAGAATATTACGGCTTGATGTCTGGTCGCATATTCCTGGCGTTTTTCAGCCAATGCTCGCTGCAAATAAATCAATTATATTTGCTACAGGTCCTCTGTTATTATCTGACCTTATATCAGCAGCTCATAATAGATGAGACCCTTCTGGTCCCACCAAATCTGTAGCATTCCCTTGGATATTCAGCTTAGGCGATGATTTGACTGCTTGTTCAACCTTCACAAACGAAGTCTTGCAATTCGCTTTGTCGTAATGGATTAATTTTTCAACGACAGTAATGATTTGATACAAAAATTTATTATTTTCAGGGCGTTAAGCTACCACTGCGGACATACAAATTCGTCTTCAAATGTCTTTCGGCTTCAACTCGTGTGGTACCCAATTTGCTTTCTTTTGTTTCAAGTCTGCTGCTTGAAAACATTTTGAAATTGCTGCTTGAGTGATTTTCAATGATTTTTTTAAGTTCTTCTTGGATTTGGCAACAATCTTCATCATCTTCCAACTTTTTTGGCTGACATGGATGGTCTTTGTCTTCCTTGTTAAAATCGCCAATCCTGAAGCTTACGGACCATCTTTTGTAAATACTAAATTATTTTTTTTTAATGTAAACATTTTCAACATGTTAATATTTTTCTTAAAACCTATAAGTTTGTTTGCTGCAAAAGATCTAATGATCTATAAGAACATTTCAATAACAACCCATCTCTAACAACAAATACTATATTTTTTTATTCTCAAGTACACTCACAATCAAAAATACAATCAAAAAGAGGACTACGGATTTTTCATTATATTCAGCCCATTTTTGTTTTTTATTTACAATCATTGTTTAATAATTCACAAAAGTAGTAAAAGTAATCGAAAATCGTTTAAAATAACCATAAATTTTTAACTGACAAAACGTTAGAAAAAATCTATTTTTGTGGTTTGTTTTTAAAATTATACATTTTTTTTATGGGTATGTAATTACAACACACAAAGATGCGTGTTAAATACAACACACGCAGATAATAATTTGAATAATTTTTTGTAATTTTTATTGAAATAATTTAGTATTTAAACAAACTATTTTGATAGAAAAACACACACGCAAAGAAAAAATATGGTTGGGTCAATTATATTCGAAGAGCATCATATATATTTGAGTTTATGGTTGTACCAACCATAATCGTACCATATTATAGTTATCATATTATGATAATAAAATAACCATATTTTTACAATAACATAGTCCCTACAGTTATATTATGATTAAAAAATTACCATATAATGGTCCTTAATAAACATGTTATATTGAATTTATCATAATATGATCGCACGTAATCATAGTATACTCAAAATGTTATCATATTATGGCTCCTCAGGAAAAGTTCTTAGAAACTATGAAAAATCTTTTAAAAAAAATTAATATTAAGCACTTTTTGAAGAAAAATTGTTAGGGAAAAAATCACAGACTTGAAGAACCTATCTTGCTTTGATTGTATAATTATTTATTGATTGTTGCCAACATTTTATCGTTGTACAGATATCATATTTTTTCATAGTCAGAATTTTTGTTACCACAGTTTGGTTACAGGCAATCATTATATAAAATAGAAGGTGCAAATCATAAAATAGTAAAATATTTACCAAATAATGATGGTAGCGACCCTGTTGATGGTTAGAAAACCAATAACTTGTTTGTGACAACCATACCCGATTGCAACAAGCACAATATAGTAGCAGTGATCATATTACAACCATGTTTTTTCTCAGCGTGCAAAAAGCAATTATGTGAATTTCTATTTTTAGAAACAGAAAATATAAAATTTTACATTTAACAGAAAATATCAACTCCTACTGAAAGTCTGTATTTTTTTATAGTTTGGTTTTTGAATGACTGAATCAAATAGAAAAAAAAATATATTTCTATGAATTTCAATTGATTCTTTATTTAAAAACAAACTCTACGTAATACTTTTTAAATAAACTACAGTCGGTAATGAAAAATATGTTGTAAGTGGACCACTGTGTAAACAGTAATTGCTCTTTTTCATATTTCTCTTATTAAACTCAAAATATATTCTTTCGCTCTCTCTCTCTTTTGTTTTCTTTGAAGTGGAACAAATTTCTGTTAATAGCAGTCATTAAAAAAAAAATATTATAACAGTATAAAAAGTTGCTTTACCTTTTTTATATTCTTACTATATTTTCTTTCAACATCTATTTCATTTTTTGTATCTTGTTTTTTTTTTTTTTTTTTTGAATCAGTGCCAATATGTCAACTCGTTGAACTCCTTGTTTTTTTTATTCTTGTTATTGCGTACTTAAACTGTTGTCGTCTTCTATACCATAAAGTTTCTTAAACTTACTCTTCAGATGTTGCTGTTGTTATTTTGGTTTTTTCTTCATTTTAAATTATATCCTAATCATATACGTACTATAACTACTACTATAACTTGAATACACACACACACACACACATGTATATAAATATATGTGAACACACTCATGCAACCGAATAAACCAATGTTGACATGTTTATGAATAAAAGATTACATCTTTTTTTTTTTAGAAGTATGTCTACATTTGGGTTCTAAGTACGTACCCACTTTAATGGTACATATAAAACATAAACACAAACACACACATACTTTTTCTTTTATTGGCATCTAAAAATAACCATCATCTATTGCAGGGATACACAAGTTTAATTTAAGATATATTTATTCCACTCAAATTGTATTAAAAACAAACCTTTTATTTAATACATTAATAAACCATAAGTTGACAGCTCTTAAATTGCAATTGAGATAAGAATTTTATTTCACTTGCCCTACGATGTTATATTAAATTGTAAAAACGAACAGCTGGGTTATATTGAAATTTTTAGTTCTAAATAAAACCAAAGCAGCAATCGTAATTTAAATAATTTAAATTTGTTTCACCATTTAAGAACCTCTGATATTTTGCAACAATTGCTGTTCTTTTATATGTAATAGAAAATGTTTATATTTTTGATAATGCATCTATCTTCAACTTTTTATTGTACTTTTCTACTACTCGCTTGTTTCATTGCTTTTATATTACTGTTGTTGTTGTCGTTGTTTTTTCTATTCAATTGTTGCTACTTTTCATTTCATTTTTGGCCCAAAATATACTTGATGAATTATTGCTTTGTCAAGTTGAGTATACAAACAAAACAATATAGAAAAAAAAACAACATTAATGGAAGTTTTTGATTTTAGAGTTGTTTATTTTAACATTTTAAACATCATTGTTGTTTATTGTTGTTGTTGCTGTTGTTTTTTCATTTAACATAAAAACTATAATTGTTTTTGTACTATTTACAATTCTTTGTAACATTTTAAAAACATACTCGGAAATGTTAAAAGTATGTTTTTTATTGCAGACTTACAAACGTATGTATCTTAAGTAGTTTTATAACAAAACATAAAAAAAAAACAAAACTTTTCTATATTAAGTAAAAAAACGTATAGTACTCGTTTATATATTTATGTAGTACACTTGTGTATATTCTATACAACAGGCATACCATAAGTGCTTTATGTATATACTTTACAATCTAAAATTTCTTAAAGATTTGCCAGATCACAATGTTTAGAAAGTTGAAGCACCAAAATTTCTTAAATTTTAAACTTTTTTGTAAATTACCTCATAAAAGAATGTACATATTTGTTGAGAAAATTCATTTAAGAATAACCATAGAATTTTGTTGTTACTTATTGTATAGTATGGGAAAATTTGTGAGCAAAGCTAACTTACCAATTTAATATACAGAGGTTAAAATGGAGGAATCAAAATATAAAAATAATTTTTCTATGTAAACATATCTAAAGTTTAAAACTTTTTGCATCTAACTGCATATAAAGAAAAAGAAAGTTTTGAAAATTAACGCCATATATCTTGCAATACAAGATTGTAAATTGTATCGTTTTACACAAAAATTATTTCCATAAAAATAATAAATAAGCAACACACCGAGAACAGATTCGTTGTGGCCATTGAATATGTTGCCAACCGAATTGTTCATAGTACTCGACTGTACTTACAGTACTCGACTGGAGCTGTTATGTGGCTTGAAGTTTTTAGGCTCTGTATAAAAAATTCACATGATCGGACATGATTACGGCTGCTTTTAATTAATTTAGAAAGAAATATATCTTCTTACAAAAAACATATCTTCTAACATTAAATATACTTTCTATTATAAAATCGTTGATGTGTTAAAAATATTGTACCATTAAAGCTATGAACAATATCTGCATAATATGAGTATTATATTATTTTTCATTCAGTATTTTAAATTATTATTTTTGTACAGCAGGCTGTGCAATTTTATTCCTCGATTTCCAATGCTAAACTTTACATATTTTCAGTTTTATATGATTTCTATGGTCTATTAAAATTTACATACTGACACACAATGCGTATGAGTGATATTCGTAAAACTCATCAAATTAATATAAAGTATACGCAAAAATAAAGAAAAAAATAATTAAATTTACTATACATGGTGCAATACAATTTATGGGAGTGGATAATTCCCTGTAGAAAGCCTGAGGTCAAGTGTCTCCAAGTCTCCACTTTTGTCGACTATTTCGGGTGACAAAGCATATACACTTTTTATATTCCTTTTTTGGTGACATTATCAACACAGCGTCTACTACACTTTTTACATTCCTTTCTTTGCAGCTACAGTCGAACTTCCCTATAATGAATCTGCATGGGACCAGAAAATCACTTCATTATATAGAAACTTCATTATACAGAAATTATATTTTTTTTAATTTTTATTTAAAATAATCAGGTATTTTAGTTTGGATTACAGTTTTCCATTTTTCATCCTCAATAAAACCTTCTAATACATTTAGAGATTTAAATACATTGCTCGGCACGTTACATTTCATCTCCACAAAGGTTCGAAGTACGTCAATTGATGAAGAAACTCGTTCCAATGTAGGTAACGTCTTATTGACATCTGTCAATTCTTCATCGGCAAGTTCTTCTTCATCGTTATCTGAATCTGTAGATGTAAAAGTAATGTACATCACACTTTTATTTATTTTATGTATATAAAACTAATTAATAAATACCTGGGATAGCCGGAACTCCACGACTTTCCAGAACACTGGTTAGAATATCTTCATCGGACGGGATGCCCATGGTCTGCACATCAGCATCAACATTGACATAGTCTTCAAATGATGCATCAATGTTCGTTGCTTTCCTAAATGAAGCCTGTAGAGCAGCCAAATCAGATAATGAAAGAAAGTCTTCTTCATCCCAATGGTCAGGTTGAGTCTGCATGCCATCTTTCAAAAATCCTGCCTTTCGGAAACAGTTTGCAATTGTTTCTTGTTTTACATAGACATTCCAAACTGCGCTTAAGTTTCGAATGGTTTGAAGCAAATCTATGACCATAACAGGTTTGTTCTCCTCCATTTGTGTCAATATGTCTGTCAAAATTCGTTTTCTGTAAAGTTGTTTTATGTTGTAGATAATGCCTTGGTCCATTGGTTGAAGTAACGAAGTCATGTTGGGAGAAAAATAGGCAAGCTCAATATTTTGCAATTTATCTTTTACATGCTTAGGATGCGCAGTGCAGTTATCCACAAGAAGTAAAATCTTCCTTTTTTGAGAACCGAATTTTTTATCAAGTTGCAAAAGCCATTTCGTAAAAATATCGCCTGTCATCCACGCTTTTTTGTTGAACTCATAATGCACATCGAGAGATTTTACTCCTTTAAAGCACCTAGGATTTTTGGCTTTTCCTATAACAAGCAGTTTAAGCTTCTCCGAACCAGTCATATTGCTTGCTACTAGGACAGTTATTCTATCTTTGCTCTGTTTTCCACCAAAGCATTTCTCATTTTTGAATGTTAGTGTTTTATTTGGTAAACATTTGTAAAACAAACCTGTCTCATCGGCATTAAAGATGTCATTTGGATTATAATTTTGTATCAATCTCGGTAAAACGTTCATTACCCATTCATCACGATCTCTTATGTTGACATCAGCGCTTTCCCCACATAAGGTTTTGGCAACAATACCATGACGTTTTTTAAATTTGTCCAACCATCCTGTACTTGCTTCAAAATCTTCGTGTCCCAATGAATCAGCGAATTCTTTGGCTTTTTGCTTCATTAATGGTCCTGATATAGGAAGATTCCTGCCACGTGCCGCGTTTATCCATTTGAGCATTGCTTCATCAATATCCTCAAAAAGGCAGGTTCGAAGCCTTTTGCGTTTAGTGCTAAATTGCTCGTCTTCTACATTTTTTAGAATTAATTCCTTGTTTTTTAAAATATTTGATAAAGTGCTGGGAAGAATTCCAAATTGCTTAGCAATCTCTTTTTTTTTTGTTACTTCTTCTTTAGCTTTATTAATTATTAATAATTTTTTTTCAAGAGAAATGCTATTTCGCTGCGTCATTTTCGTTCACTGAACCCGTTTAACTGCTATCAAAATGTTATTGATTGTTATTGATGGAACTTTTTTTGTTTTTGTTTGATCTAGTTTTTATATTTTGAGGATTTCCCTCAATATATTTTTCTTTCTTCTAAGTACACAGTGTTGCTTAACAGAATTTTTTTTTGAAATAATTCATTATACGGAGACAAAAACGCATGTGACTCAAATTTACATCAGCAAAATTTGTTCATTGTAAAGAAAAATTCACTGTAGGGAAATTCATTATAAGGAGATCAAAAAACACTAAAATTGAAAGGAAAAAGCTGTGTTTTTAAAATTAATTCATTATAGGGAAAGCTTCATTGTATAGAAGTTCACTATAGAGAAGTTCGACTGTACAAGCCTGTGTTTTTTTTTTTGTTTCATTTTGTTAAAAATACATGTCCATAGCTGCTTGCAAAATTAATGTTTTTAATAAAAAGTGAATTTGCGGAGCGTGATGAAAATTGTACGGAGCTATAGAAGATTTTGTACAGTCTTTTGAAGATTTGTATACTCCAAAATTAAATTTGCGCGAAAAACTTATTTACTTTAATGAAATTTATAAAAAAAAAAATAATAATAATGAAATATCTAATTTTCCGAAATAAATGCACCTGTTTAAACTTATTTTCCTTCCTAGTGCGGAAATCTAGTAAAAAGTTTCAAAAGATCAGACTAGAATCAATAAAACGTACTAGTGAATCTCTGGTTCCAATGTCTACAACTAGTCGTTAGTTGTGTAGATTCGCAATAACAAGCACATGTTAAATGTCTATTACAGAGAGCGTTGTCTGGGCATAGTTAGTCAGTAGTTCTGAAGACAAAGTCAATAATGAATCAGTACAGTTTCACTATCGACATTTTCTGCAGGGTTCCTACTCCATTTATAACTAAACGGAATAGATGTACAACATATTTTATATAAATTTAAATAAGTCTATTAAATACCTTTAATTTGATACCTAATTTGTCCGATACTAAGCACAAAAATACATTTTGTAAAAAAGGCAAATGTTTTTGTCAGAAAAGAAAACGGCATTAATATTGAATGGTTTCAGGAAACTCAGCCTAGGAATATTATAATTTTTTTAATTGTTCTGATTTCTGAACATATTTTTTCTCACAGAATTTTATCAGAAGATATAAAAAGGAAAACTTAAAATAAAACACGTCCATAAATCTGAAAAACGGATTTTAATTTAAGAGGTGTTTCAATGGAACATTCACATATTACAACTCTGAATTATTTGAACTGTCCAGCAATGTGTACCACCGATTCATATTTCAAAACATTACGATTGTAAGTTCTAATTTGGAGATGGTTAGAGTAACTCTTAACTTAACCCGCAAAGTATGTGTTCTTTTGAACTAAATTCTGTGTTCGACTGCCCATAATGCAATTGTTATATATTTTTTAATGTTGTTTTAACAACTGAGACATCAGTAATTGTTATATATTTTTTAATGATGTTTTAACAACTGAGACATCAGTAAAACACAAATGATTAGTAGTTAAAAATAATAAAGGGTGTCCCAAGAAGAACGCAATTTTTAAATTTTAAATAAAACACAGATATTTAAAAAAAAATCGTGAAACTTTATTATATCGTAAAGTAGACAGAATGAGGTTATGTATGGAACAATATATCGTGCAGATGGCCGCCGCGGCTTTGCTGGCATGCACGCGATCTTTTAATGAAATTTTCAATGACCGTTTTGCATGAATGCTGCGGTATTTCATTAATGCAGCGTCCAATTTCCTCTTTTAAGTCTTGAGTCGTCGTCGGCTTATTCGCGTAAACCATCGACTTCAAAAAACCCCAAAGAAAAAAATCTAATGGTGTTAAATCGCACGATCTAGGCGGCCAATTCTGATCTCCAAAACGCGAAATAACACGACCGGGAAATGACTGATGCAGCAATTGAATTGTTTCTCTGGCTGTATGACATGTGGCGCCATCTTGTTGGAACCACATGCCCTCCACATTCATTTCTTCAATTCTAGGCAAGAAAAACTGGTTATCATTTCACGATACCGAACACCATTGACTGTTTGCGCTTGACCTGCCTCATTTTCATAAAAAAAAGGTCCAATGATTCCTCCAGCCCAAAAACCACACCACACAGTGACACTTTGAGGATGCATTTGCTTCTCGTGAATCACTCGAGGATTTTCCTCAACCCAAATGCGACAATTCTGCCTATTGACGAAGCCATCAAGATGAAAATGGGCCTCGTCACTGAAGATGATTTTATCGGCAAAATCAGCATTTTCATGTTGTCTCTCCAATACCCAATTATCGAACACCCTTCGCTGTCCTCAGTTCCTGAGTCAATTGAACTTTGTATGCATGAAGATGCAAATCTTTCGTCAAAATTCGCTGCAAAATGGATTTGGAGACACCAATTTGCTGAGCTCGGTGTCGAATTGAGGTGGATGGAGTTTGAGCGACATCATCATGTACAGCTGCGACATTTTCGGTCGATCGACCTGGTCGATGGCGCGTTGTTGTCTTTACATCACTAACAGACCCAGTTTCGGCAAATTTAACCATTAATCTCTTTACAGTTGACTCTTTTGGAGCATTATTGTGACCCCAAATTGATCGCAATTTGCGAACTGTAGCCGCAAAACTTTCACCATTTTGGTAAAACAATTTCACAATGAGAATGCGTTGTTCATTCGTGTAGCGCTCCATTTTTACTAACCTCGTACCTTCTACTAGCAAACAGTTCAAATGTCAAACAATGACACTTCGAATGTTGCCAGATTTAAAAATTGCGTTCTTCTTGGGACACCCTTTAGTAAAAGTTTTAACACCAATTCCGTAAAAAATAACTTATTACCCATTTATTTGAAATAGTTTCCGTTTTTTGTATTCTTGTTTGTTTTTTAATCCACAAAATGTATACTTACTCAGTCTATAGACACGTTTGTGTAAATGACAATATTTGTGTATCTATCTGTGTTTTTTTGAAGTTCTTGTAATTTGAGTTGAAATAATTTTTATTACAAAACAAACAATTTTAATAAAAAAAACAAATTAAAATTTTTTTAAATACTTTCTTTTTATAACATATAAAATTAGTCACCAGGGACTCCAAGAATCGTTAAAGCTAATGATCGGAATCACTCTCTAAAACTCTTTAAATTTGTCATCTATTAAAATCAGCAGGATAAATCACGAAAAAGTTGACTCATCTACATTGGATTATAATCTTGGAACTGATAAATTCTTAAATATATAATTAAAATATAGACATCGAATAATATATACATAATTTACATACAAAACATAGGGTAATATAAGAAACTACACTCAATAAGATAGGTTTGTTGGTGAAAATATTCCCAATTCGTTCCCAGAAATAGAAACATTAGCAGTTGGAATGGCAACTCTGTCAATTTGTGCTTCGAAAATTGAAGATGGTCGCCAAGGGTAATTCTATAAATAGATGGAAAAAGTTCATTTGTACGGGTAATCATTCACTAACTGAAAAAAGGAATTTCGCTTAGTTATTTTCCTTAGAGTGTGATATATAAAACTGTTAAAACCATGAGTTGCTTTTGGGTTGGGTGGTTCATAAGGAGGCTGACGATAACCTGGCCGATTAGGTTCAATGTGTGCAATCAAAATTTTAACCCTTTCATTCCTTATACTTGTACGGCCACAACAAAATTCGACAAAGCACTTTTTAACATTGAAATTGATTGTGCAAAATTTCCATATTATTTATCAAGCTAAGCCTTGGTTGGAGTGATGGTTTTTTCTGCCCAAAATAATGTTTAATGAGCACACGAAATTCACTTATTTCCACTTTCTCCACAAACCACGCGGTAGTCTGCTATCAATAGCTGTGAAATAAAAACTAAATAACGCATCTTGTTCAAATTTTGACAAAAGTCAACTGATAGATGCATGTTAAAAGTAGCAGCATTGTCGATTCAGATAAGAAGTCATATTATTTTGTTTTATTAATTTAGCACACTCCGGTTATACAAAAGTCGTTCCCCCTAAAAAATGTGTCACCGTGTGGCTTTTTTATAAAAAAAATATTCTTGAAATGTCTCTCAGAGCTGGCTTATATGTACTTATTATCGGCGTATATTATTAATTAGTTGGTATATGAAAAACTAAGCGAGAAAACGCAAAATGGACAAAATTTTCGCAAAGCTTGGTAAAAATCACATTCCGAACAGACAAAGGGTGAATTATTTATTTTTTGATCAATTTACGTGATAAACAAATTAACTCACACCGATAATGTAAATTTTCTTCGCCTTTACATTTCATTTCAGTTTCATTGCTTAGCGTTCCAATTTCACTCGTTTCCCATTTTATTCTATTTCATTCTACTTTACCTGGTTACGACCTAAAATGAAATAAAAATTCACATTCCTCATTTTTTACAATGACTATGAATCCATTCCCGATTTAAGATATTTATCTAAATTTAAACGATTTTAAAAAGCTTATTTTTCAATTACTTGCATTTAATTATTTAATTGTTAATCACAATGCAATTTAAAAACATTACTATTAATCAAGGAAATGAGACAATTAAAATCATTATCATAATTTAAAAAACAAATGGTAATGAAAATTATTTTATTACAATTGATATCAATGAAATGCTTATTAAGTCATTAATTAATTACTGCATTAAATTAGTTATTCCCATGTATGATTACAATACTCACCCTTAAAGTATAGTAGTCAGTTCTTAGTGTAAAGTTTTTACTAAAATTTTACTTAAGTACGAAGTTTTGCTTGAAAATCTTCCATTAAGCGATTCCTCTATTAATAGCCTCTATTTTGGATATTGTCGGAAAAAGAAAATTCCAAATAATGTAAATTATATTGTGTATTTGTTTTGAATCGATGTTAAAATCGGAAAAAAAAAAATAAGTTATGAAAGACAAACAATTGCCCTACAACTCGTTCTATGTTACAGAAAATTCAGCTATTTATTACTGCTGTAGGTTTTGAGAAATAATTCACTTTCAAAACTTTTTGTAAAAACATCAAGGTAATGTAGTTCAAGTAGATGGCTTTAACTGTAAATACCTATACTTGGAGAATGCAGTATATATATTCTTCTTTAACATCTCAACTGTATAAGATGTATATAAGGGTGGCAATGAAATATATGTGAAAATATTTTTATTTATTTTGACGAAACCTCAGAGGACTAATGTGTTACTAAAACTAAAACAAAACAATTTTATTGACAAATTGTCTCACTGCGTCAGGTTTTAGGGTTTATTTCCACTTTACCGTATATTGCAGCATAGTCTTTTTAAACAACCCTCAATACTCCCAATAATCCCCAAGTTCCCTGTCATGATTTGTTTAAAGAGTTTGGGCATGTTTTAAATTACCCTGAACAAACACTTTATAAACCAATGCAGTAGACTTAATTTGATATTTCACAAAACAGCAGCTCTTTGTGTTCCTATTGATGAAAGAATAACATTTAATTTGTTAAACGATGCACCGATCAATCACTAATATTTCTGTTGAATCGTTAAATTTTCGACTAATCGATTCGAGCTACCGATTAAGCAATTTTTTCCATTTTTCGAATGATACCCTAACTGGTTAACTGACAGGGTAGAATAATTACAGCAAAATGTTGTTACCTCGAGAGGCTAGCACTGAGCGATGTTGAGTCAGTCAGTCAAACTCAAATCATCAACAATTTACCATATAAATGTTCCATTCTAAAATTATGTTTAACTAAAATATCTAATGTTATAAACCTAAGATAAGGGGAAAAACTCTGATTATTTTAGGATTTTTTTCAAAACTCCATATGCAAATTTTAAAAAGTCTTTTCAATCAAATCAAACTAAATGTAATTTAAACATTATAGCTTCATTTTATACATCCGTGTGCAGCGTCTTGATATTTGTAGATTTTGAAGAAAATGTGATTTTCTGTTAACACCCAGGTAATTTATTGTAATTATTTATGATTTCTCCATTAGCATTGAAATCTCACTAGCATTAGTTCAGTAATGCTAATGCCAAAAAAATTTCACTATCATTTAATGGTAATGAAATTTTCTGCATTTGTCCCAATAATGCTAACGAAATCGTATTAATGCCTCAACAATTATTTACAATCGATCAAAAAAATCATTTGTTTACAAATGACTAAATTGCTTTACGTAGGCTGTTTTTTTAAAATGGATTCCTCGTGATTTTTCCTGCAGTATATTAACTATCTCAGAGAGTAAAAATTTCGCCCGTTTTTTACTATCTCTATTAAAATGGCCGGTATCTCGAAAACTAAGCGAGGCAGAAAAAAACGGACAAAATTTACCTCTATCGATATAAATTAGTATCAATATAAAATTATATTTCTTTAATTATTTGTTTGTAATTGTTTAATTAATAGCACTGTCCAACATATTAAGACTTTTTGAATGGAACAGAATAGCGACCCCATAATTCTGAAAGGGTATGTTGAGTAGATAATTTTTAAAGAACAAACTTATGGTCCAGCACGTCTGAGTTTTTTTTTACAGTGGGTCAAAGTTTTCATTTTTTGGTCGAAGGGAGCATTATACTATATGAAAAAAAAGCTGTAAGTAAATGTCTGAGAGAATTCTTATGGTCAGAGTTGTATTGTGGAATTGCTTGAGGATTATTTTTGTGGAAGATCTTAACCCTCTAACTGGTCTCTTTATGGGTAAATTTGACCCTTTTTCGAGAAAATCAAAAAAATTCTTTAAAAAAGGACATTTAAGGATTAAAATATTCTACGAAAATGTTTGCCGGAAAATTTCAGTGAGGGTCACCAAAGACACCAATGTTGTAAATAATATCATTATTATTATTTAAAAAAATGGTAATGAAAATAATTTTATTAATTAGTCTATTCAAATAATTTGTCCCATGTATGTCATGAAATATTTAAAACAGAAAATTAATCAATTTTTTACTTTATGTTGTTTTATTTTTCCACAGAAAAAAAATTATGAACATTATTCATCCATGTGGGCCTACATTAATAAAAATGAGGAGTATGAGTTTAAAAAAAAAATCTCTGCCACTAATGTTAACTCCTTATCTGAGGCTTATGATAAATAGCACACAATTTTCTTTAATTTTGTAGCCTTTGAGTTAAAGGCTTTTCGCACTTTATTACATTTTTTCATGTTGCCTAGTTAAGCGCTTTTGACCTTTTATAAATATTTTCCTTCCGTATGGGCAGTTTGATTTTGTGGTAACATAAGGTATTTAATTGTAATACTCTATAAGTTGATGTAAGTTAGAACTTATATATAATTTCTTTTATTTTGTCATCATTTAGAAACCTTGCAAGTTTCGTATGTTAAGGCGTTTGTCAGCCTTAGTGTATTGTTCAAGGTTTATGTAAGTGTTCAAACAATTTCTGTTGATTGATTATTGAACATTATTTTAAAAATCATGTAAATTAGATAGTTACTCACTTGTATATATAAATTCTTGCATAATTAAGTTAACAAAAATAATTTTATCTAAATTAAACATTTCTTTACATCAAAGGAATATTTGTTTGCGTATGAGTGATATAATTTAAATTTACAGCACTCATACGTAACGTTTCGCTATGATTCCAATGAATCCGATTTGCAAGTACATATATCTTAAATATATGTGCTATGAATGTAGTCAATTTAAATGTGTTCCTGTGAATTTATAAGTGTTTTATAAGCATTCACTGATTTCTATAGAATGTGATTTTATTTAATAGGCTTAAAGGATAATCCTTATGCATTCTTCCCTTTTTTATTTTATGCATATTTCACAAACATCTATTGTGTGTTTTATAAATATTTTCAATCTTTTATATAAATTACATTTTTTATGTTACAACTAAATTTTATAGTGCACTAGAACCCTATTGTTTTTCAACCAAAAGAAAAATCAAAGCAAAAGCGCTTTAATCACTTCCATTTTTAAAAAAATTTTATTTGACTGCTTTTAAACGATAACAATTAATCATTTAAGTTTGGTTATTGTAAAGTTCACTGCTTCTTTTTTTAATTAATTTATTGGATTAAAAAGTAAAAGAGAAAAAAAAATTAACTCATAAAATATTAATTTATAATTTTTATTGAAATTTAATCTTCAATTGTGTTTAGGACAAACAAAAATTTAAATTATGATTTATATAGCTAAAGATGATTTGTAACTGTTTGCGAACTTTTTTAATTAATAATAAATTTTATAAATTGTAGGAAAATATTTTATTATAAAGGAAGTAGTTCTAATATTCTTTGTAGCCTGAGTTACAAAAGAATTTTTTTTTATGTTTTTATAATCATTGTTGGGAAATGCTTTTTCGTTTTGAATTTCTTTTAGGCCTTTGATTACAAATAAAAATTTATATTATTATATTAAATTGTTATACTTAAGTAAAAAACTAGGGCAATGCAAATGTCCGTATTTAAATTTAAGTTTAACAAAAGACTTTTCAGATAATCAAGACTTATAAATGTATCCTCCATTACACGTAGATACTAGAAATCGCTAAAGGAAAAACGTAAGGGAGAATGGTGGTACAGTTATCCCAGCTCTTTAAAAATAAGGAACATACAATCTCTGACCCGTTTGATAAGGCGAACCTTTTAGCTCAAATGTTTGCAAACAAATTTATTATTGCCGAAAAGCAAACAATCACTGCACAAAACTTTAAAGATTATCGCGTACTATTCCTTAGGTAATCTTTCGAGCTCGTACATTAAAAAGGGTTCTTGTGGGTGTCAACGTGAATAAGTCACCAGGGCCAAATGGTATACTAGTAGTGGTGCTGAAACAGTGCTCTTGGAGGCTAGGTTATTCTTTGGCTGACCTAATAAGCTATGGGGTCCAATTCCCTTTTAAGGGATCGACAGTATGGCTTTCGTAGAGCTCCTTCTATAGAATACACAAAGAAAATCGATTTATCGTGACAACTGAATTTTTTGCCAACTACATATTTTAGCTACAGCAACCGAATTATTTAGTTGTCCCAATCAAATATATTCCAGATACAATTGAAATATTTGGTTTCAACCGAAATTTAGTTTCGACTAATACATAAATTGGTGGTTCCAACCAAACCATTCGGTTGGCAAGAAATTTTGTTGTCACAATGAATCTGCTTTCTCTATGTACCTGTTAGCGTTCCTTACGGAGCGTTGGTGTCAGTCTTTTTATCATTTTGGTGCAAAGGAAAATGGTTGCTCTGGATATTTCCAAGGTAGTCTATCGTGTGTGTGGTATTTAGGCTTATTGCTTTAAGTTGCGGTAATGACTTCTCACGATACACTTCGAGCTTTCCCATATATGGTATTTCATCCAACGAGCTTCAGTTTAATTTAGCGGAATCGCACGGTTCGCTTCTTTCTCCCTCTACTTTGCTCATCTTCATTAGTGATCTTTTTGATCAAATTTTTAATCCTATCTACTTTTTCGGTGATGACAGCAAATCATTTTTTTCGGTTGTAGGCCAAGCTTCTTGGAGATTGGGCAGTAAAAGACAGATTCTGAATGACACACTCTATCATGATTTTTATGCAATCTCCGATTGGAGTTTTGTTAATATGATTGATTTAAATGCATGTAAAATTCAATGTTGTATGTTGACTCATAGGGATATGGGGTCGTCACAGTTATTATTAAGGATGGGTGGTTTCTATATCAAGTTCAGTTCATAAAAATTCAGTGTGATGTCCATTGTAATAAGCACGTATTTGAAGTATCGAAAGACCATCCGCTCTCCTTATTATTTACAAGACCGAAATCATAATACAACTCCCATAAATGGCCAGAAACTTCAAAGTCTATTTCGGAACTTTTGGGCCGTGTCCAAAGAAGATCGCCGGCACGCATTTATGACAGTAGGGTATATATCTCTATTGACTCAATACAGCATCGTCGGAATATGGGTTGCTTACTAATGTTCTATCGATATTAATATTGGAATTGTTTTGCTGAGATAAGTGAACTAACCCTTAGAGTTTAGGTTTATATTCGGATTTCTCGCTTATCTAATAGATCACTTCTATTTGTGATCGACTGGCGAACGAATCGCACTATACATTACAATGGAAATTTGTTTATTAGCCGTACAACTTGTATGTGGAATAAACTCCCCACAGAGGTCTTCCCTGTTACCTACAATATGAAAAAATTCAAGTCAAAAATTATTAAACACTACTCCATATTTCCTCCTTCCCATAAGTTATGTTCCTAATTTCAACACAATGCACTGCAGTAGTAAAGGCATGATCTTAGTCTGAAACTTCCATCTGTCACATGAATACATGTTAAATTTTATTGCGATCTGGCAACTCATTCGTATAGTAACAGCTGTTCCAGAAAGGCGCACCAGACATTTGTCTTAAATTCGAAAGCGTTTTTTTTTCTATTTTATTTTTAATTATTTTTATATATTATTTTGATTTTAAATTACAATTTGTCAGGTTCGAGATCATAATTAAAAAATTTGGAAAAAATATTGTTAGGATCAGAACTAGAGGTAGTGTTATATTTTTGGCCTGTGCGACCAGGTCATTATCAGCCTTATTTTAATACACTACCCTCTACAATACGTAGTTTAAACAGGCTTATATACATGAACTGTTTGAATAGTGGGCAGTATTTACGGACGGGTCCAAGATTAACACTGGTGCCGGTGTTTAAATTGCTGACACTGACGTGAAAAGGTCATTCAGACTCCCGGATGCGTACAGTATCTTTCAGGCTAAGATCCTAGCGATCTGGAGCGCTACGGAGGTGATACTGGATCACATCTTCGTGGGGTCTGTGGTGACAATTTACGTCGACAGTCAGGCTGCGCTATGGGCATTGACAAGTTGTGTAGGAATGCTATGAGGGAGCTCACGATTGCAGTAAGGCTGCAGTAAGGCTGCGTTGCAGTAAGGCTGTGTTGGGTACCCGGACACTGCAAGGTGGATGGCAATGAGGTGACGGACGAACTCGCGAGGGAGGGTTCGAATCTGGACTTGGGGGTAAGGGACAGGGAAGTAAAGCCCCCCTTGTGTCACTACTATGGGGTGATACGGGAAAGGTTCCGTGATGCCGTTAACCGCTCCTGGGCGAATAGAGTAGATTGCAGTGTGTCGAGGGCGGAATGACCCGAACTGTACGCAGGGGCAACCAGACTTCTACTAGGATTGGATAGGGGTGGTTTCAGGACACTTATAGGGTTCTTAACGGGGTATTGTTCTATTAGGGCTTTTACGAGTAAATGGGATAATGCCATACCGGACTTCTGCAGACTGTCGTAGGATGCAAGCAGAAATGGCTAGGGGATAGGTTTCACGACGAACTAGGGTGTATCGCTGGATGTAATCCAGCCGATCTACAAGGTTTTGTCAGGGAAATAGGACGGCTGTTTCTGATGAGGGGACTGTAGGGAGAGTCTTGTCCTACGTAGTTCCTTATTTCTTCGGACTTCTCAACTTTTTTCTTCTTTACTTCTCTTTCTCTCTCTCTTTCTTCTTCCTCTATACTGAAGGTATTCACAATGGACCGCATTGCTCTCCAGCTGAAAATTGCGTTTCTTGGGCGCATAACCCCTCTTAACCTAACTTCACCTATATACATAAACCACTCAAAGAAAAAGGGATATGCGAAGTTACTTTCCCACATTTAATAAATGATTATCCATGTAAAGCAGTTGGTCCCATCTATTTTTAGAATGATAAAAATCAAGGAACAAATTTACGTTAACTTATGATTTAAATTAATTCACATTCAAGCATTACTCATACACATCTCAGTATATAGATTATTTAAACGGATCTTAATGTAGAATGATTTTAATTTATAATATTTTTTTATTGTAACCTTCAGATCTTCTATTTTAATTTTTATTAAAATTAAACATTTTTCTTTTGAAATATGAAATAGAAACATGCCTACAAGTGTTATTTATTTTAATATATTTATACAATTTAATTTAATTTTTTACTGTTGTCAGTAAAGGTAGTAAATATAAAGCAACAAAAATATAAAGTACAATCATAATAAAAAAAAAATAACAAAAATAAAATGAAATAAAGTCAAAGTAAAATTTGTAACCTTTTAACACAAAGTCTGACCTCAATTTGTGTCGCAGTCAAGTCAACTTTTTTTTCTGTTTTTGCTATCTTGGCAAAAAGAAAAACATAAAACCAACATGCAAAGACATTTAAAAATGTGAAATAATAAGACTTAAGAACGTAGGATTCCCAAATGTTATATTAAGGAGTGGTTCAATTCAAATTCGTTTTCAAATTTATTTTTTTAATGAAAAAAAAAATCAGGGGCTTAGAAATTACTGAAAGAAATAACCATCTTTATAAAAAAACGATATTCAAAAAATCTATCATTATATCGTTATCTAACAAGAAAGATTGCCCATCGAGAGCCCACAGATTTCAATCTTACAGAGGAGAAGAAAATAAAAGAGGCTTATTTTTTAGGGACTTAATCATACGTTTAAGCATTAAAAAGTAAAGTCAAATATTAACCAGTTTGATATCCAGAGTTTCCACTTATTTAAAGTAAAGTTAATTAAAGGCTCTTCGCAAAAAGTCGCACAAAAGACAAAGTATTTCTAATATCAAAATGCCTAATCTGACTAAAATAATATTAACACACAAAATATTATGTAGTTTACTCTTTTTAGTTTAATATAACAGTTTCTAGTTCAGTTAAAAATAATGTAGCAAACAAATATTTATTCTTACTTTTTTATGCATTATTTTCAAAATGATTTACTTTCATTTACTGTTTTTTATAGTTTCATTTATTTTTTTCATTTGTCTGAAATTTAATAAAACTTTACTCACAAAAAAGAAATTTGTAGTTTATTTGTTTTTGTTACTGTTATTAAAAATTCAAGTTTTATTTGCTCTCTGTTTAAAAAAAATATTTACTTTGTTTTTTATTTCAGTTGTTTGTTTATATACAAACTTATTCCAATTCGAATAAAAAGCACTTTATATACAACACACACACATGTGTTTTTATAGACTGTGTAAGTCTACACTTAGCAGATAAAAAAAAAACAAAAAAAATACAAAAAACCCAAACAATTTCAAATTCAATTTTTAATTTTTACGAGATTGTAAGGTAAAATTTTAGCATTTATTTTTAACTGATAAATCATTTGTATCTTACTGATGTGGCATTTGTTTAAACAAAATTAAGAATAAATAACACTGAAAATTAAGGTGAGCGATTTTAAAATAAAATATCATTTCTTTTAAATGGTTTTTTTCTATTATTTTTTTTATAATAACAACATTTTTATATACCAGTGAGAGATCTTCGAAATACCTTTCCAGTGGAGGTCCATGTTTTCTAAAGTTTTTTTTTACATACAACTCTAAAATTATATTTTTATTGTTTAATGTGAGATTGGAGAACTTAAATACCATGTCTCTCTGAAATTTTTCATTAAGATCTGCGGGCCGGCGTCGCACGATATAACGAATAGACGGAGGTATTGTAGGTAAATAAAATTTGGCACACAATGCGTACGCATGGAGGCGTAGCACAGTGTCGTGTTTTCATATAACGAGCTGCCAAAAATAGAAGGAGTTGTATTAGACTTACGAAATTTGGTAAAAAATAGTCAAATCTTAAATATGGAAAATTTGGGAGCAAGGATTCGGGTCCTTCCCATATATCCTGAAAATTTTAAATGTCATAACAGAAGAAAAAAAGTTTTACGTTATGATATTTTGTACACTGATTACCTTAAACAACTTTAAAGTTTCAGCCAAATCTGGTCCAGTTCATAGTAGAGACAAGCACAGTTCAAAAATGTCCTTTTTCGAAAATTAAAGAGAAATTAAAATTAATTAGTATTTTTTGGTATATGAAAGACTTTGATCATTCTGAATTTATAAAAAAAAAATCAATTTTGTGCAAGGACACACTGAAAAAAATAAAATCGAAAAATTTAAACTCTAACTAAAACTAAGTTTATTATTTTGTAAATATAATTAATTCTGGTAAATTTTATAAAAATCGGATGAATAAGACCATATATATACGAAATATATTAACTTGCATATTCAAAAAAGTTAAAATAGTTTTCGAAAGGGTTTGTTAAAAAAATTTCATACAAAATTCATCAAATAAACATTTATCAAGTATACTTTAATTTTTTTGTATACCTTAGTTTACTGCAGGTCTGCCTCATCGACTCGTGCTTGGTTCCTTTAAAAGGTATTACTTTCCCAGCAAAAATATCGGCTGCAAAGAACCGGTTGTAGAACAACTTGTACTTGCATACAACCTGTTCTACTTTAGGTTCTATCATCAATGATTTTTGTTTGAGCTTGTCCCAAAGGCAACTGGTTCTTTAACGCAAAAGTAGAACATATACCCGTTCTTTGGAACCTGTTCTGGAATATGTTGTTCCATTGATGAATTTTATATGGGAATTTTAAAAAAGGAATAGATTCCGTAAAGCTTAACAAGAACTTGGAAAAATATGGGCATCTATTTTACCCCTAACTTCGTGTTTTTGGAGCTATGTTTCTAAACTCGATGTGTTCTAATTCTGAAGAACTAGTTCTACAACGCGTTCTACAACATGTTTAGTGCCACCGATTCAGTGGAACCATTAATAGAACGGGGCCTCGTTACCAGAGAACCTGTTCTAGAACAGATAGCTATAGCAACAGGGTTAGTACAAAGAAATTTAACTTATGTTAAATACTTACAAAATTCAAGTTTTTATCAGTAACAACAAATGGTGTATCTAGCCACGAACAAGATTTCTTCTCAAATCGTTCTTTGACATAATAACACTTTTTCCACTCCTTTTCAATTATTAATAATATTAAATGTACTTCATTAATTTTCTTTTTATACAGTTTTATTTTGTAGAATTTTTTTAAATAATTTACTACTTCACACTCTGCTGCACTTTGTGTACTATGCTTAAGCCAAATGTTAAAAAATTGACAAATTTGAAGCTGATTAGCCACTGAAAATTGCGAATAAAAATTAGAGGTGGACGAAAGTGGAAGTAAAACTAAGTTTTTTGAAATAAACTTACTTGTAGAAATGTTATATTAAAGTATAAAAAATACTTTTTTTATCTTTTTTTATTGTCCACTGAAATTAAAAATTTCTAATATTCACTTATTTCCCTTTGTTTATATTCAGAATAACAGTACATCGCATATGAGAATCACATTGTAGTAAAAAGTAGTGTTGACATATTTAAACATCACTGTAATTATATTTTAGTTAAAATTATTCTGCTTTATCGACATTTTGATTACCAATTAACCCTTATAACTTATAGCATTTTTTCAGGTTTTTTTTCAATAATTGTGTATTTACTTATACCTTTCAACTTTGAATGCTCAGAACTTCCTTAAAGATTAACTTTTTTTTAATTCTTTCAGATTTGTTTTAATTGGAATGTACTTTATAAAACCCTATTAACATTTTTTTTTATTAAACTCGATAGCTGAATTTTTTATTTTTGGCCGCCCTCACGACACTGTGCGTAGTAGCAATATATAAGTATTTAGTATATATGTATATGTAGGTAATATTAAATCTTATTTAAAAAAAAAATAAACACCACTCTAAAAGTTTTTAAGCTATAACACATCATATTGATAGTTTTAAGTAACAGACCCTTAACTGACAATATATTCAGAACTTTGACTTTGGACTAAAGTAAATAGAAGTCAAATATCTTATGTGGGGTGGAGAATCCTTTAACATTCTTTTCACTTTAAGTTACACGTTATCATCTCTTGATAATCGGTATATTTTTTTGCAGAAATAACATAAAAATTAAGTAGAGTAAAAAGTTAGGCAGGCCTACTTAATTTAAAAAAAAGTAATGACCCTAAGAAAAGAGTATAACTCTCTAAAGATCATAGGTGCGGTGAATCCGACCTCCAAATTTGTTCATTTACATTAGACTTAAAAGATTTTTTAATATAAATTTTTAAAAAAAAAAATATATATTTTTGCAATAATACAGACAATATAACATCGCGTATTAAGCTACATATGATTCCATTGGTCAAGGGACGAACCCTATTAAATTTAGTTAGAAGCGGTCAATATTCAGGCCTATCTGCCATAAAATCGTTAACTCTGCATTTTGCTTAAATGAACACACAAAACCTTAGATATATAATTGAAATTTGGATTTTAAATATTATATGGGACCACACATCATGGCTTCAAATTTAAAATAAAACAGACCGTATTTGAATTTATTCCCCATAAATATCCATCATACCGGTATATGTTTAATTGAAGTTTTTCGGCAATTTCCTACAAGTATATATGTATCTATATATTCCTTGGAAAGCTTTCCTTCCCGGAATACCAAACGACTCAAGTATAAAATATATCCTCATGTAACAGCCCCCAACTTATGACCATCGATTATATCTTTAATAGGTTTTAAAACTCTTAAAGTAGTGTTTGGCTTATTTTTCCAAAAAAAATGAATATTGCTTCTGTTATTATACTAAGGGCCATTATTATAACTTGCCCATAGCTAAAGTTAGGATGTTAATGGACAGATTATTAGTATTTCGTTATTATAAGTATACTTTAATCTAAAAGTGATCGATAAGCTAAAGGTAAGTTCATCTTACCTTTAAC